>JACDNR010000056.1:0-64577 GCA_013421045.1 Propylea japonica | reverse complement strand
TGATATCGATCAGAATCTGCCTTGGATTAGATTAGATTAGATAGTGGTCGATCGGCACGTTGATTACCCTTCTGCACTGCGACCAATAAGGTCTTTTGTGCGTTACCATACTAAAACTACGTTTTTCCCAGGAATCTAACCTCCTTAGCAAATCTGGTTACTTCCTTAGGAGACTTCGCTCTTATGTCGGCTGGCGTTAATAACGCGCCACCTAGTAGAGTAAGTCTGGCATGCGCCAGCGCAGTGCATTGGCATAGTATGTGCTCGGTGGTTTCAGTAGCCGATTCACATAACCTACAAATGTCGGAGTTTTCTTTACCGATCTTGTGTAGGTGGTATCTCACGGGACAATGCCCTGTGAGAAGGCCGATTAGCAGCCTTAACTCGTTTTTCGACAGCGATAGAGCTTGTTGAGCCTTCTCTCTGGAAGGTTCGATTAGTCTCTTTGCTTGTCTTTGACCGGATGTGTTATCCAGTAAGAGTGTTTCTCCCTTTTTTCCCAAACACCGACCTCTGCCCTAATCAGTGTAGGTGATACCCAACAGGAGGGCACGGGTCCGGTGAAGGGTGTGTTTGCTCCTCTTTTTGCAAGGGCATCAGCTCTCTCATTTCCCTCAATGTTCTGGTGGGCAGGTACCCAAGCCAAACTAGCTTGTTGTACTCCGCCAGTGTTTTGAGGGACTGTTTGCAGCTCCAAATGGTCCTTGATCTACAATCAACGGCCATAAGCTGCCTCAGTGCCATCTGACTATCAGAGGCAATGCAAATTCTGGCTCCCTTGTACTGTCTGGACAGACAGACTTGGGCGCATCTTTCTATGGCCAGAATTTCAGTTTGGAGCGTTGTTATTGGCTTTCCCAAAGGCACCGATTCCCTGTATTTGGGACCGTATATGCCTATGCCTGCTCCTCGTTCCCTTAGGGACCCATCTGTGTACCAGATGAGATGGTTTTTACGAAGTCGAGACAAACCTTCCACACTTTCTTGGCGATCACCTATGATCACTTCGTAGTTGGCGTCAAGGTCATACTCGATTGGCATGGAATCCCTCGGTAGTAAAGGGACACCACCGAGTGATTTTAAAATATTTCCGTGTCCCTTTCCAGGCACTATTGATCCATTCTTAGGGCACTCATGAGACCTTCTTTCTTAACATAAATGTGCAGCGGGGTGAGATCCAGTATTACCTCTACTGCAGCTGTAGGAGTTGTATACGCAGCTCCTGTAATGCCTAGACAACCAGTCTTTGAAGCTTATTCAGCCTCTGTTGGCTTGTCTTTTCTTCAGTTTTAGTCCACCAAACTAAAGAGGCATATGTGATAACAGGTCTCACCACCGTCGTATAGATCCAGTGGATCATACGAGGCTTCAGACCCCAAGTTTTGCCAAATAACTTACGGCATATCCAAAACGCCGTTGTAGATTTGGCAATCACTTTATTAAGGTGAGAGTTCCAATTGAGTTTCTTATCCAAGGTGACCCCCAGATATTTGACCTCATCGGAAAACTCTAGTTTTATTCCCTTCAACACCGGTGCTACAAGTGTTAGCTTCCTACGACGTGTGAATGGAACAATAACCGTCTTGGTTGGATTGACGTTAAAGCCCTCCTCCTGACACCACCGATTGATGATATCAATGACGTTTTGGGTCAGCTCTGAAGTAGTACCTTCGAACTTTCCCCTTACTATAACAGCCAGGTCATCTGCATAGCCAAAGCAGCTGTACCCTTGCTCGGCTAATCTTTTGAGTAGTTCGTCAACCACGAGACACCACAAAAGAGGCGACAGAACTCCACCCTGTGGACATCCCCTCTCCGTAGTGACCGTGACCGACACCCCTCCAAGATCCGCCGTGGCTCTCCGTCTCACCAGCATGGACTGAATCCATCCGATGGTGGAAGGATTTATACCCTTCCTTTTCGCAGCCTTTTCTATGGATGCGTAGGTGGTATTATCGAAAGCACCTTCCACATCCACAAATGTGCCAATTGCGACCTCCCTAGCCTCCAGCGATGATTCCAGCTCCGACACTAACTTGTGCAGAGCATGGACCGTGGATTTGCCAGGTTGGTATGCGAATTGTCGCACATGCAGTGGGTTCTTTTTCAGGACATCGTTCCTCAAATGGTTGTCAACGATCTTTTCCATCGTCTTCAAGAGGAACGATGTGAGGCTAATTGGGCGGTATGATTTGGCCTCATCAGGAGGTCTACGCCCGGCTTTCGGTATAAAAACAACCCTTGCCTCTTTCCAGCGCTTAGGTGTATAGGCGAGCACAAAGCTAGCCTTAAATATTTCCTGCAACCGTGGGGTTAGATATTCTAGACCCCTCTGCAGCAGGGCTGGGAAGATTCCATCTTTCCCGGGCGATTTGTAAGGCTTAAAGCTCTTAATCGCCCATTTGATTCTTTTTGCGGTGAAAAGCTGGTTTGCAGTTCGCCATCCCTCTCGGGTAGGCTTACGCCAACCATCTCCACCGCAATCGTCATCAACAGTTGTTTCACTTGAACCCGGAAAGTGGGTTTCCAGAAGAACCCCTAGACTCCCCGCAAGGTCTTTCGTGAAACCACCGTCTGCCTTTTTAATAAGACCAATTCCATTGGAGTGGTCCTTAGCAAAAACCTTCTGAAGTCTCGCTGCTGGGGCTGTCTCAACAATCCCCTCGCAGAAAGACCTCCAGGCTTTCCTTTTGGACCTCCTAAGCTCCTTGTTGTATTCAGTCAGTACTCTGCGATAGGGACCCCAGTCCTCTGTGCGCTTAGCACTGTTGAAGGCCTTCCTGACCTGCGATTTAAGAGCACTTAGCTCCTTATTCCACCACGGGACATTCCTTGAGGTTTGTCTCCTTTTCAGTGGGCAGTGCGATTCATACGCACTAATTATTTTATTTGTTAAGTGGGCTGTAGCTGCCTCTAGCTCGTCCCTTGTTTTTATTTGGAGTTGCACACCTTCGAATTCGTCTCTGATCGTCTCAGTATAGAGATCCCAGTCCGTTTTTCTAGGGTTTCGGCACTCCAAGGCGTTTCCCGTGTTGCCCTCGATGTCAAACACAATCGTCTGATGGTTCGACATCGAAGCCTCTCCGAGAACACGCCAGTTAGTTATTGAGTTTATTGTAAACATGTCCGTTAGTGTTAAGTCTAATACTTCCCGCCTGTTACATGTTACAAAGGTAGGTTCATTCCCTTCATTAACAATTTCTAAATTGTTACCACATATAAAATCCAGAAGTTCCTTACCTCTGTTGTTGGTATCTGTGCTGCCCCAAATGGTATGGTGAGCATTCGCGTCGCAGCCCAGAATAAGGTATTTGTTGCCTCTCTTGCACCATTCCACTAGGCGTCGGACTTCCTCTGTGGGTGGTTGGTTCTCTTCCCCAGGTAGATAGGCAGAGGCCATCACAATTTGCCTTTTGCCCTTTCCCGTGGGGATCTCCACTATGGCCGTGGCCAGGTCCTGAGTTATGAATTCTGGAACCGAGACGAAATTTATATTTGTGTTGAGCACCAAAACTGCTCTTGGTCTATCACAGTCAATTTTGTAAATCAACTTACATGTGTCGGTAGGTAGGCCTTTTACTTCCCCCCTGTACACCCAGGGTTCCTGTAAGAAGCCCACACCGAATTGTTGAACCTTGAATCTCCTATACAAGGCACTAGAGGCTGCCTTTGAATGGTGGAGATTCAGTTGAAGGCACTTTAATCTATCCTTCATTATTTCTTATTGGGCTCTTCTACCCGCAGGATATTGGAGCCGGGATTATGACCGGGTGGGCTTCTTCTTTCGAAGTAGTCCCGTTCCCCGTTGTCTTTAGGTCTTTTTCAACCTTTGGGTTTGAAGGGACGTTTACATCCCCTGAGGTGGTGGTGGGGCTATTTCTAGCCCCTTGTGTTTGGTTTTTTTGACTACTAGTGTTCATTTCTTCCCACGAGTAGCTAGGGAAGTATCCGTCACCTGGAGTAGAGCCCCGCATTGCTCCAGGAAGGCTATTGAAACCTGGGTGTCGCCTGGTACCCAGGAGTCCGCATAATAGTGACCATGCTTCCCCATGGTCATGCACCCTTCAGCTTATGCTGTTTCACCTTGGATTGGGGTATTTTTTTTCCAGTGGTTTCCTTTCCACCTCGATTCAGGCAGTAAAGCCAAAATCCTCTAGGCTCGGCATCAGCGAGACATGACCACTACGATGTCGAGCCCGATTTATCAGGTTTAGGGATGATGAAACACCCCGCCCACCTGGCATCGTTACCCGTGTGCAGGCCCTCCGCCACGATACTACAGCTGGGCACGGACCTGCTTCGTTAGTTCGCCCAGGTCAGGCATACGCCAGCCCTTTGGGTTAAGCCAGGCGGCACCACGTGGAGGTGAAGCTAGGATTTTACCCGCCCATCAGATCTGCCTTACCAAAGGCCAGTGTAAGCGATGGTCAAAAAAAGAAAAAGCATATATTCAAGTGGATCAACCTAGTCTTGTCAACTTGTATAACCAAGGAATGGGTGGAGTTGATTTATTCGACAAACTAAGGGGTCTTTATCGAATACGAATACGTTCAAAAAAATGGTACTGGCCATTCGTTAGATTCTGTATAATTGAGCCTTGGTGAATATGTGGCTTCTTTATAGAAATGTCCATCCCAAAAAGTGAGTTTATTACATTTTACAAGAAAAATTGTTTTATCAATTTTGACCACGCCCGAGCAATTTATGGGCCCAAAACCAGAATGCAGTCGAAATATTCTTTCGGAAATAATGTTTGACAAACTAGACTAGGGGGGTGAAACGCTAGAAGTAAATCTACAACACGGACATACGTCTCCCCATTTTTTGGGGGCGGAGCCAAGCAGTGACGTATGTCTGAGCTAAATCCAAATTATGTCAAATTTAAATGGGATGGATGCATAGATCTATAATTACTATGGATGCAGAATCACGTGACCTAACAGAAGATCGACCACTTGGATACATAAGAGAGAGAAAGACATATGCGATCTTATCGAAAAGAAAAGAGATGAAGCAAGTTTGTGGGCAACTTGTCAAAATCATATGGAAGATGTAAACAAATATTTATGTGACCACAGACATTGCTATGCCCACAAGGAGTTGATGCGTTGAATACTTAGATTATATATCCCTGAAAAGATGAGTAACGCCTAACTAAAATCAGTAGGGGAAGTGTGCCCAAGATAAACACGAACAAAATGGTGGTGGGGGGTGTTTATTCTTCCAAACCAAAACAGTTATCAGTGGCGGCGTCACTTTTTAATTTACGAAGTTTCGATAACCCTTTAATGAAACTCTTCGATTTATATCAATCAAAGATATATGTTAAGTCAACTTACGCATTACGAATAAAACGAGTTGCTATATTATTAATAATATTTTTTATCCTCTGAATATTATCAGGAAATCTAAAAATATTGACAAATTGAAATCAGCAATGAATTTCTATGTGCCGCCTATGGAATAAGTCGTGGTTATTTTGTTTACATACCTATGAAAGGATAAACCTTCTCCAGCTCTGCTCCTATACCCACAAAACTAAGCATTTATTGGTCATTATAGCACTTAGTATTACTTCAACACTTGAAATTGCCTAAAAAATTCAAAAAAACAGCGAAAACCACAATCAGATGAATCAGTAAATGATGCGTGTCGTACGAAATGACATTTCTCGTGTTGCTATCGAATATTAATTATTAAAATCCGACCAATAGGATGCAAACCAGCGAAAATATTTACCTTCCCCTACTTCGTTATGGAGGGGAGAAGATGATGGTTACAAACAAATACGCGCTGGTTACTCATCTTTTCAGGGATATATAATCTAAGGTTGAATATAATTCAACTGACATTGCCATAGAACAAGTATGACATTGCCCACAATAGCTCCATCACTTCGACCAAGTGACCTCTCTTTCTCATGCGGTGTCCATTCTTATTAGGTCTATGATGGGATGTCAATGCTGCCATTTTTATTGTTTGTGTGTTGTTTTGTTTGAGTCGAAGAAGGAAGTGAAAAAGTTGAGTTTCAAGTGGAATAATTGTTTAAATATTGCCAATATGAAAGTCTTTGTGAGGAGATTGAAGTTATATTTTCTGTTTCTTCGATAAGCAATAAGGTTATAGTAATCATTCTCTTTTTGGATGTATCTTTGCCTTACGAATGGATCAGTGTTATTGTGTACTGTGTAGTGACTACCTATAGTGACTTAACTTGACCTTTTTAATACAAGTGTTGATTTTCTATACGTATTATATGAACAAATGCTTCAAAATTTGTCAACAATTTCTCGGAAGTTTTTCAACTGTACTCAAATTGTAAGACCTGTGGTTGATCATGAATGTTTGTTAGTTCAAAACATTCAATAGTTATGTACTGTACAATTGAGCCTAATAAATAAATATTTTTATAATGTATATTTTCTTTAAAATCTGCCTTTTAATTCCGAAACAATAGGAAATACAAGTAAATAAATAATAAAAAATATATTATCTTCTTTCTCTCTCTTTCTGGAACACAGAGCATTGTCAAAATTCGGGACGAAACCATAGAACCCCTCTCTTATAAAAAGCGACCACCCCTCAGAATCGAATCGCCCCATTTATTTTTGACGTTTCAATGTCACGCGTGTTGTAGGGGTTTAGTAGGCAGATAGCACTTCTTATATTTTATGTTCTGTGTAGACCACTTAGTTTCTGCTAATGTCACACAGAGACAACGCGCATATTGCAACAAATGTGCGAAATTTATTTGCTTCAAATGCAACATGGGGCTCCATCCTAAGGAATGTGTTCAATTATACATACTCCTTCCAAATGAAATTGTCAGTGTGAAGGAACTGAATTATTAGTCATGATCTCATGTTTTATTTCCTATACTTTTGTACTTTTCATATACTTAGTTTCTTAAGGGTGTTGGATACATTGTGTCGAAGCCTAAATTCCGCTAGATGGCACAACACGAAATTCTAAAGGAATAAAAATAAGAAACGCCCACTTGCCCATAAAACCACATCCCGTCGGTATTTATGACCCCTAATAAAACTTACTTCGGATTTCGGAACGACGAGCTTCGAAATATACCATAACAGACTCAGTTTCGAGTTTTGGTTCTATCTGGGGTTTTTGATACATGATATATTCGGAATTTTGAAATTGCAATATTAGAAAAATTGTTTTCCACTTACAGAAATATTTTTTTGTAAAAAATTAGAGACTGGGGAAATATTTTCTGGCGAAAATTCATTTGCCAAATTTGTGGCAAACCTCCGTACAGTTTTGCACGCTTGTCTCTTGGGGAACAGCGTGTTATGGTTTCGCATAAATGTCTGTAATTTCCATATCTTAGGTCAGGAATGGTCACAAACGACTCAGTTCTCTCGCTGATAAGAATCCGCTGTCCAAAATGATTATCTATGGCCATGAAAACGATAACTCTAGGACGGATGAAGTTTGGGAAATTTTGAGGATCCCAGAACACTCGTTTGTAGTATCGAGGAGTTAGGTTGTGATTCACGAGATGTATTTTGAATTTGAATGGAAATTATAACCACTGTATGTATCTCCTGAAAGGAATCACCGATTCAATCTAAGTTTGAAACAGTTTGGACAGTTGTAAGAAGTTATCGAAATCACCAAAGGCCAGTACAATATAATAATAATTTATTCGATATATGCGTGAATCGTTACCTTTTTATTATTATTATTATTATATAAATGAGAAGAGGGGAGGTAAACACCTATGACCCTCATTTACAAATTCAAAAGTATGTAACATAAAAGAAAAAAAAACAACTGAACAAAAAGGAAAAGTCCAAGTGAAAATCAACCAGAAGCAAGAACACATCCAGCAGGTTCTTGAAAGAGTTCACTGACGCGGCACTCACAATGTTATTAGGCAGTGAATTCCATAGATGAAAAACTCTATTGCTCAGGAAGTGCTCCCTAGGGGTCGAGCGGAAATTTTCGCGGTAGAGCTTGAAAGCATGACCGCGTAGATTGGAGCTGGAGAGTTGAAATAAATTACTAAGGTCGCAGCCCAGTAAGCCATGCAGGATTCGGTAAACGAAGATCAAATCTCCCCTGGTGCGACGATGCATAAAAGGTGTCAAGCCGGACATCCGCAGCCTCTCCTCGTAAGAGGGACGCAATGGAGAAAGACCATAGGGTATTCTTGTGAAATTGCGCTGGATGGACTCCAGGCGCTCTCTATCCCTCACCAGGACCGGGCACCAAACAGGACCGCGAATTCCAACAATGGACGGACATACGTGGTGAACATTAATCCACATGTTTCAGGCGAACACCTGGGAAAAGCCTTCCGCACTATGAAGTTCATGCGACCAGCCTTAGCCACAACGGCATCCACATGACGAGACCACGATAAATCACTCGTACTAGCACTCCGAGGTCACTGTGACAATCAGTGGGAGCCAGCGCTTGACCACGAATAGAATAGGTAACCATGGGGTTATTCCGCCCAATGTGTAACACTCTACACTTGTCAACGTTCAATGGTAGCTGCCAGATCTCCGACCAGGCGACGATATTGTCAAGATCCTGCTGCAGCTGCTTCGACTGAGTGAGTGCACTTCCATACAATTTGATATCGTCAGCATATGCACCATAATTGGATGTAATGGAGCTAGGAATATCGGCAACATACAGAATGAAGAGTATGGCCCAAGCACTGACCCCTGAGGGACTCCACTAGCAACCGGCACCGCCGACGAGAGCGATTCACCGACTCTCACAGAAAAAGATCGACCGTGCAGAAAACTGCGGATCCACGCAAGAACCCGACCGCGGATCCCGAAGTGTTCCAGCTTGTGGATAAGTCTCCTGAATGGTACTCTATCGAACGCGCGTGCAAGTCTAAATAGAGTACATCAATAGCATCACCGGCGTCCACAGCCGTGTCCACGTATCAACGCACTCAAGAAGGCATGTAATAACTGACCGACCAGGAACAAAACCGTGTTGGCTATCCGGAATAACACCATTCGCGAACATAAAGTCAAGCACCCGCATCGCCACGAGTTTTCTCCGCCACCTTAGAAGCTATGGAAAGTAAACTAATCGGCCTGTAGTTAGATGGAGATAACTTGTCCCCCTTTTTGAACACAGGTGTAACCTTTGCTGACAGCCATGACGACGGTAGCCTAGCAGAGTTGAACGATAGCTTGAATAATGTTGTTAGTGGTTGACATATTTCGTTCGCAGTGGTCTTCAGCAGTTCCGTCGTGATGTTGTCGGGACCAGGAGCCGATGATGTGTCCAGAGAAAGCAGAATCTTTTTGACATCCTCTGAGTCGAATTGTAGTTCCTCCAAAGACGCGGAGCAACGTGGAGAAGTGACACGGGGAAGAGGGCCATCAGACTCGATAGTGTGTGACTCAGCAAAAGTTGTAGCGAAGGTACTAGCAGTCTCTGTATCATCCTTGCACACGTTCCCACAGTGACCTCTAACGACAGGCCTAGATATGCTGGAACTGAAGAATGAACGAACATGCTTGTAGAATTTCCTCTTGTTACCAGATGTGGCCAGCCTTTGTTCGTAGATAGACCTAGCCCTGTCGACCGTCGACCTAAGCCGATTGGAGAACTCTCTGTGTGTGGCAAAATTCAATACACTCCTGTTTCGAAGGTAGCGCTGCCAAAGGCTTTTTTTGCGTCTCATCATGGAAAATATGCTCTCAGAGAGCCAGGGCTTGGCTGGACTGAATTTAATAGATTTAGTGGATGTATGCTGTGCAACGGCATCGGTTAAAACTGTGTAGAAATTATTCCAGACCTCTTCAACATCGTCGCCACGCATTATTTCGTCCCAATTTAAGTCGGCCAGGTGAGTTCTGAGAGAATTGTAGTCAACTGAGCGCACGGTTTTATGGGTTAATTTGGTGGATTGCTTTGAAACAAACTGGAGAGTAGCAGTGATAACAGAATGGTCTGATTTGCCCAGAGGAGACGTCAAAGTGACATTACTCACAAGATCCGGGTCATTAGTCAGCATGAGATCCAGAATGGAAGGATTCTGCGTCGAGCAATATCTTGTGGGTTGGTCTATCAGTTGAACAAGTCCAGAACCTTCCAAAGCAGACATGAATCTGGAGCCAGCGGATCCTGGGGGTAAAGCGGCAGGATCGGACCAGGATATTTCAGGGAAATTGAAGTCACCAGTTATCAGTACGTTTGTTCTTGAAAGAGATACTTGTCTGAGATGTTCGAAGAGGAGATCATCAGATGCAGATGGGGTGGGCGGTAAACACAGCCCGTATATAATGTGAAATCAGGGCTGATCACTTCCAAGAAAAGGTTGTCAATTCCAGGCAAATTAATTCGCGACTCCTGAACAGTAAACCTGCTATCAATTTGTTTACTCACGTATATGCAGACACCACCATATCCTGTACCATCACCGCGGTCTGAGCGATGGAGGTGTAACCAGGGATGTGGAAAACTTGATCTGGAATCTCTGGACGGAGCCATGTTTCAGTGATACAGATGAAATGCGGTTTGAGAACAGCCACACCGGCGCGCGGCGCAGAGTTCGTTGAACTTATTTTTTATGGAACGTGAGTTAGTATAATATAAGGACCATTCGCACAAATTTTTCAATTTTTTGGATTCCGCGGTGATTCACCACGAACAATAGTCGGGATACCCTTGATGTATTTAATTGTCAGATCATGCTCTCCTCCAGACTGCCTCCTCTTCAGTTCATCACGTACTCTCCTCAGTTGATCCGCCTGATAGGGTGTTACATCATCAGATATGGTTATGTATTTGAAGGAATCGTGGGCAGACAACAACTTCTTGTTACGCAGTATGTCGCGGGCCAAGGCAAGATGAGACAGGGTTACCAATACGGGCCTAGGGCCGGACGGATTGATCTCGCGTCCCAGCCTAGAGCAGCCGACCTTCATCCATTCTATTCGCCAAATAATATTGTATGACAATTCAGGATTGCGAGAACTCATTTTTTCTTTCTATTGACCATAATTTTTTATCTCGTGCGGATATTTACCTTCCCATTAATTTCGTATCAAAGTGAATTTTGAATCTTTATCGAATGTTAATTAGGTATTGAGTAATGCGGCGATAACTGATTGTCGAAATGAGAACCGCTTTATCCCGATTAAATATTGTTCACCAATGACTGAATAAGTTGTAATGTCCTACGGTGAGGACGATAGCAGTTGACATAGAAGTACCTGAAAGGTTTCTGTCAAATTTCAGAGAAGTTCCTTTTGTTGTCCACTATTTTATTATCGACTGTACTTATTTCATTCGACAAGTACCTGAATGAATCCCTAACCCTGCATATTGTAAAAGATAGTAAGATTAGGTGAGGGATCAACTTCAATACCAGACTTCGTCTCGTTTTATACCAATTCAGCAGGTTGGTATATGGCTTTTCGAAAAATGGGCTGGTCTCGTTTGGGTTTGTCTGCTTTGATTTATTTCGAAATTCCAGAAATTGGTTGGTCATCGCTAGAACCGAAATGATTTTATCTTTCGTTTTATTATCCATGGGTTGACTTGACAGGAATGAATTCTCAAACCATTCAAATTCATACGAAGTTCGATTTTCAGTTCATTACGCTATTTCTAGGATGTTCAATATCGACACGAGAGAAAACATTTTCGTTTCACGGGGGAAAGTTGTTAAGAAAACGATTGTAGTTGACATAGAAGTACCTGATAGGTTTTTTGTCAAATTTTAGAGAAGTTGGGTATATTAGAAGTGGGGTTTTGTAACATTTTTGGTTGTTTGCTTCCATTTACTTCGGAATTTTTTTCGTTGTCCACTATTTTATAATCGAAAACGTCACTGACTTCACTTATTTCTTTCGACAAGTACCTGAATGAATATTACCCTAACCCTGCATATTGTAAGAGAAAGTAAGTATTAGGTGAGGGATCAACTTCAATACCAATTCAACAGGTAGGTATATGGATTTTCGAAAAATGGGTTCGTCATATTTGGGGTTTGTTTGCTTTGATGTATTTCGAAATTCTAGAAATTGGTTGGTCATCGCTAGAACCGAAATGATTTTATCTTTCGTTTTATTATCCAAGGGTCGACTTGACCTGAATGAATTCCCAAACCACTCAAATTCAACTTTTGATTATTCCCTTGATTTATGAGGGTGAAAAGCAACTACATTACACGAATCCTCTGCAAAGTTTGTACGAATTCATCTGGTATATTTTTTAGACTCCATCTAAAATTCTTGAAATTGGTTAGTCATAGGTAAAACTCAGTTTATTCTAACTTTTAGCCTGATATTTCACTATCCATGACTTTTGTCATGTTTTTGAACTTGTAAGCAGAATAAGCAGACCATTCATTTCAAATTCAACCTGTGGTGATATTTCCACGAGAGAGTGAAAATCAACTATACATTACACATAATTCTCTCTCTCACTTTATTAACAATATTTTTGAGATTAGGGTTTGTTTGATTTATATTAAAAATTTCGAATCTGGTTAATTATAACTATATCCAAATTCTTCCTCTTATGATGACGTATCTCATTTTGTTTAACTTGTACTGAATTGAATTTAGTTGTTATCATAAAAGAATAAAAAATTACATAAAGTGAATAAAATTTATTGACCAAAAAATTAATTTTGTTCTCTAGCTTTCATGCCTCTTGGTATTCTTGCATCTATTAATTCCGGGAGAATACATTTCATATAGAAATCTGTGAGTTTCGGCACCATCTTCTCGTTCCATAATGAATCATCCCTTTCAATTCTCTCAATATGGAAATCGTTATCTGCGTATAAAACGAAATCACAATAATTTCTTCTACATATGTTCAGCTGTCCCTGAATTTGGTAGAAATAGTTGTGATTTCGTTTCAACCTGAAAAAAAGATGTTAATTTTGTCGAACAACTACAATAAAAAGTTTCTTACGATATTTCGTTTTCTGTGATACTGAAGCAATTCGGTTTATCGTGATCTCGCAGTTTTCCCTTTACGGATTGGAGGCATTTTACTTCGATCAAACCATCATTTCCAATTAAACCGTCAGGAGAGGCTGCCAAAAAAGGGTGTTCTGGGTCAATTAATAAGCCGCATCGAATTATGTGTACTCCTTTCGTCCTCTCATATAATTCGATGGCCTTATTTTCATGAACCCTTCCGTATACTACAGCGGAAGTATTCAATTCTTTTTTATAGAGGATAGATTTCACCAAATTGTGACAAGGTGTTATGGCCCTTCTCCTCATTACGGAACCAAAATTAGAGGCAGTAAGGTAATTCTGTCTCAATTCCCGCCATACCTGATTATCGTGTTGCCCCCTAGTAATTTTTTCAATTTCTCTCAATTTTTCATCAGAGGCAACCTTTGCTTTCAGGTCATCCAAAAATCTATTTTTTTTGTAGCCATCTCCTCCTCTGTGATATCAGGTTGAGCAGCATTTGGTCCGTAGTTGAAATCAGCCCTGCCACTGTGAGATATCCTATTTTTCACCCTTCTTATTGGCAGTCCTTTCCTGCGGTCATGAGCCTTTTTTCTCCTCAAGAGAACACGACTCGTGTTTCTTCCAAATTTCCTTTCCAAGCACTCAGATGCCAAGAAGGACCATTATGGTGAGATAAGGCTGCGCCATAAGCACGTACTGTGTAGGAAATTGATTTTGAAAAGTTCACCCGTTTTCCACCAGTACATTTGGCAACTAGAGCCATATATCTGAAAAAAATATTTCATTCAAATTCAATTAAGTTTCTTGTTTACGTGTACATTAGTTGACTTCATAGATTTGAAATATGGTACTTCTGAAATTCGGTTTGATTTTAACATACCTTTCTGCTTGATTTGTAGTTTCATTGAATGCTAATCGATCCGCCTTATTAACCATAGGTTCCACAATTTTCAAGAGCTCAACAAGAAAAGCCTGACTCATTTTCTTTGTCAAATCTTCTTCATTCGAGGATTTTCTTGTGCAAAATGTATCTCTGAAATGAAAATCATCAATAATTACAAGAAGATAAATGACCCCAGTAGTTGATGAATGTATAGTCAATTTTATCAATTTCAAACCTGCAGTTACTGTGGTTTCCAAACACATGATGAGGCGCATTAGCTAAATCTTTGCGCAACATAACAACGTCGTTCGCATTGTTTTTCACAATTGTTCTCACAGATTTGACCAGTCTTTCCAAATTGGTAATGCCTCCATCTTTTTTGGTTAATATTTTTCGATTTGTAATTTCGAAAGATGTATTTTTAGAAAGTCGATGGAGCTTGTCGCTCAAGCAACGTGTCATGTGATTAGCGCACTCTATCTTGATGACACTTCGACCATATGGTACACCCTCAATTATCCTAGCATAAACACTCGAATCTCCGTCACCTGAAAAAAATCACATTGTTAACAATTCGATTAAAAATGGTTAAACCCTATGAAATTCTTAAATGTAACCCACCGATTAAATATTTATACACCAATCCGTGATGCTCCAAGCTTTTACAAATCCTTCTACTATTATTTCTTGTTCCATTCCTGTTGATGGTCCGCTGTAGTTCTTCGCACAATTATGTGGCTTTGCGGGTATTTGTTTTTGGGAATAAAAAGAACAGGCAGAGCAAGTTTTATTCTTTACTCCTAAGAAAAGCGGCTTTTTTGTGTGAGCACCAATAATAATTCCCTGAAAAATCATTGTTTTACTGAAAATCTCGTGTAAAATCTGCTGAACTTACAACTCCTGAAGCAGCGTTGTAACCATGTCCATAACTTCGTTTGGACCACCCTCCATCTACAATAACTGTAATATAGGGTGTTCCATCAGGCATTATGTTTCCCCTTTCAATGGCATTTTTCGCCTCCTCTCTTCCTGCTGACTGCATGTTCATATACATTTGCTTTTCCCAAATCTGAAATATTAGATATTGAAAGGATAAAATGACAAGATATTTCTTTATAATCACACCTGCTTTACATGAGCCGTTTTACGGGTGTAAGTTTTTTGAGTCATAAAAGGAACGTCCATCAGTGCAAATAATTCCTCGAGTTGGCTCTTTCCAATGCCTATGGATAGACTTCCCCATACAACCGCATCAGACAAACTATTTTCCTTATGGTCCGGATCAGTGCATATTACTTTGGACTTTTCACAATTGTCGCAGTAAAAATGAAGATAAGAGTTCATTCCAAACCTAGTTTCTCTTACGAAAGCCATCCTTCCCATGGTACATTTATCACGATGTCTCACAATATGTTCATATTCTTCGAGAACGTAGCCTAAATTCACTATACGACGACCATCTAACAGTTGTCCAATTGACTTATATGTGCTATCTACTTCTATCTCCAGTTCAGGTAAGTTATCTGAATGTTCGCTAAAAAAATATCGTCAGTCTACAAATGTTTTTCCTTCGTATCGTTCAAAAAACAAAATTACTTACTTTATCGGAATAGTGCTTGAAGGTGCAGGTCCACTTAGTTCCATGTTGTTCACCGCCAAACTGGCTACCCGCCTGAAATATAATATATCATACCGAATTTCAAAGTGATAATTATAATTCGTATGTACAATCTGAGGAAAATATTCATGAAAACAATTTTTCTATTACCTATAGTTATTCATATGATCAATAAATAACAAAAAATTATCCCACTTTCATTATATGGAAAACTAGGTAGGTACTTACTAGTTTTCTGGATGATCGAAACATAAATACAGACAACAAAATACGCATATTTTTTAAAATAGTATTACTGCTTATGAACCTCTTTTTCATACGTACCTTGCTTTGTTCAAATTTTTGATCATAATTGATCGGTTACTCCTTTTTTTCACCCTGGAGGGTGCCATTCGTGTTTTTGGCATTTTCAATACAGTACGTAAACGCTTTTCGTATATGTACCAATACGACCAGTACGTACCTACTTGTCGAGAGAAATGAAGACGTCTATCTACTACAGAGATCCGAGAGGGCAAGAACGACCCCCCTACTCACCCCGTCTAGGAACCGAGGGCGTGTCCTGTGGGAGGCGTGTCACTTCACCTTTTATCATTTACCTGGCTGAAACACGCGGTTAAGAAAAAGGAATATTTTTTCAGAGTGTTATTGGAATGATTACCAATGCTTGACGAGTGTTCATTTTTATAAAATATTTATCGAATCAAGATATAGGAACAATAAGAAAATAACGATTTTTCAAATCGAATTTTCTTATTACATATTACTTTTTCGAGTACAATGACATTGGTGAATCATTGCTACGATGCTTCTGATTACTAACAAGAAAATTTATTCTGTTATTACGAGTAGTTTTTGAAATAAACGTGCATAAAAATTGCATTATATCGCATAGGGGAAAAGAAAGTACCGAACACCCTTAATATTTAAACTGCGATGCCTATGATATGAAATATCATATGTTAAAATTGACTGAGTGTTCTCCAATATAATTTTCTTTTTCATTGATGAGTTCAATTTTTAAGGGTACTTTAGACACGTTTTCAACAAATTATAAATTTTTCAAAAAAAAATTACTCAGGCTTAATGGGTTAATGAAATTTTCCATAACTCAATCGCAAAGTGGCTGCCCTATGTCCTCGATAGCCCACGAATTCCTGTTTGAGGTCTGAATCGACGCGGGCTATTGGAGTAGACCTTCGCTTTCACGTGGCCCCAAAGGAAGAAGTCGCGAGGTGTTAAAATCACAAGATCTCGGTGGCAAATTGGTGATCACCACTTCGAGTGATACAAGGTCCGAAACTTTTCCCGCAAAGAAAATGGTTTAGTTGCTTGTTTGGCACGTAGCGCCGTATTTTTGAAAGTAAACGTTGTCCAGATCAATACTATCCAATTTTCGGCCCTAAAAAAATTTTAATCATGTCTCGATAGCGCACATCGTAACTGTTGCTTCCCACTGTCGGCTACAGCAGCAATATTCTCGGCTGTTCTTGAGCGACGTGCACGGATTTTATTCTTCACATCACTAACTTGTCCTAACAGCTCGAATCTTTCCCCACCAATTTATTCATTGCGGTCCGACAAAGCTTCACGACGACCCCAAAATGTTCGAGTTTTACGAACAGTCTCTGCCAGATTTTCAACATTTTTATAGAGAATTTTAATAATTTCAATGCGTTCTTGATGCAGGTATCGTTCCATTTTTATTAATGACGTAGTTTCTTCTGCTTGTCAAGTATAAAAAAAGGACGCTATTCAAAATAACACCTCTTATTGGAATATTCTCTGTTTTCATTGTTACTATTTATATACCTGCCTTCCTTTTAACTCATTAATCCTCATTTAGCAACTACTGATTACTTCAGTAGCTCGATAGGTAAAATTTTATTTTGTCAACCAGGTAGTGTGCAAATTATTAATTTATATTGTAGAGATCTTAGAAAATTATTCAACTATTCTGTTATTTGATTCAGCGTTCACATAAATAAAGCTGATTGGAAAATCTCATTTCAATTGAATTATATTTCAATTTCATGGTGCGTGATACGATAAGACTTGATCTCAAATTGCTGTGATTCTGAAAGGACACGTGTTAAAATAATGAGTTTTTAATCGAAAACTTCAGAATTCATTCCGATTCCAAATGATAATTCGAATTGAAGTAATTGGGATGCTTCATGAAGACCCTGAATTGGGCTTAGAAGCAGTGGCGTAACTATACCATCTGGGGCCCGTGGCAAATTCTTTTGATGAGGCCCTATCAGTGAAAATCGTCACGTTGTACTCAGTAATTTAATAAACTTAGAGATTTTCAGCGTACTCAATTACACGTTGTATATGTTGTATTGGAGAGTTCACATTCATCCATAGAACATAATATCTCGAAGCATTCATCATCTATTTGCTAGCTTTTCCGTGAAAGAAACCTGCATACATTTGCAATGAAATAAAAATAACAATTCAATTTCAATAAGGTATAAATTAAGAAAAATCTTTTCTTCGAGCTTTCTTTTCCGCAAAAGCGTCTGTAACATCTTGAAAGTTTAAAGATCAGGCCATAGAATTTTCAATAGACAGAATAGCCAAGTTAACTGTCTATTGTCCCATAGAATTTCTTAAATAGGTTTTTATCATTTAAGTTTTGAAATGATCTTTCAGCACTAGCTGTAGTCGCAGGAATTGTTAGTTTAGTAATAACATAAATGCAATGCATACTCCAGGAAAGCTGCAGGACATAAAATGATTTTTCATTATTAATAAATCACTGAATCAGCAAGGTCTCTAATACATGAATATTTTTCTATTTCGTCTCTGAAAATGGATCGAAAACTGAGAATTTCTCTGGAAAATGATTCAGATATGTCTTTTTTATATATCTCAACAAATTCTAGAGCTTTATAATAGATCAGTGTCGTTTGAAACTTTCAAAGTAGAAGGCTCCAAAACACTAAATTTGAAACATCTTTTTATTTCGGTTGGTTGAAATGCTTAAAGATGAACTTGTATAAAATTGTATTATGGTCTTTAATTGTCTCACTTTGAATTTTGAGCAGAACTTATGAAAATAGACTTTTCAACTGAAATAAAATACTCAGGTACAGTGTGAAAAATACTTTTGAGCTCGCGGCCCTTGGGCCGGGGCCACCTTGGGGTGGAGGCCAGTGGCATTTTGCCACCCCTGCCACCCTGTAGTTACGCCACTGCTTAGAAGTTTTTGCGTCTTTGCGTCAGCCATTCGCACAGCGTACCTATCTAGCTATAGATTGGTTTTCAATCTAGATTTTAATAAGGGCTGCTTAAGATTTTAGTTTAATTTTACAAACAAATATTTGTTATCTCTTACTGGACCATTCACTGAACATTTCTCACCAGTTCTTCATTTTGTTAAATTTTCGCTCGGATCGCTTGGTATAGAAATGACTGTCAATCTCAATTCCAGATAAAGATTTCATCTATAGTTAGGAGTGAAGTTTCGTAGCGGGATTCTTCAGTATAGCCATTGGGTATACATACAGGTGTTTCATCATAAACTGGACAAACACATATTTTCGTGTAGAGAACATCGAGAGAATCATTTATGCCTAATAAAATATATCCCGTTTTCGAAGCATAAGCGAGATACAGGGTGTCAAACGTCATTTTTGAGCAAGTTTCTTATAAGTGTGGTAGTTATGTATAACACTTAAAGGAACGGTTTTTGCTCAAATCTCAGTATTTTGGGTCCTCTATTCAGAAAAGTTGACGAACTCCGGAAAAAAATTACAAAATGGCGGAAGACCTGCAATGTTCGTAATTTTTTTTGCGGTTGTCAATTGACTTTTATTTTCTGAATGAACACAATTTTCTAAGAATTTTTGCGAAAAAATTTTTTTCAAAAATCGAACACAAATTTTTTTTTACATGTCTACAGCGATGAAAAAATTTCACTCGAAAAAAAACGGTTTCGTTACTACAGGCATTCAAATATTTCGTTCAGACCTCTGAAATAATGAAAGAAAATTTGTTTTGAATTCTAGAGTCAAAATAAGTAATTAAATTATTGACATGTCCAAACATTCTAGATGAATTTATAAAAAAATTCAGTGATACTTAGTTGAGACTCGAACCGACGTAGGTATTAAATAGGGAAATGGCACTGTTCTAAGGATAATAATATTCGTTGCCAGGCAACGGTAGTTCGTAGTTCATAGAGTTTGACTACTGGCTAAATTATATTCACTGAAATTCGAAAACTAGTCAAACTCTTTGAACTACGAACTACCGTTGCCTTGCAACGAATATTATTATCCTTAGAACAGTGCCATTTCCCTATTTGATACCTACGTCGGTTCGAGTCCCAACTAAGTTTCACTGAATTTTTTTTTATAATTCATCTAGAATGTTTGGACATGTCAATTATTTAATTATTTTGACTCTAGAATTCAAAACAAATTTTCTTTCATTATTTCAGAGGTCTGAACGAAATATTTGAATGCCTGTAGTAACGAAACCGTTCGATATTTTTCAATTCTGTTTTCATATTCGTGATTGATAATTCAAGAAGTACCATTGTACAAAATTTCATCCATTTCGGATGAAATTTTTCATTGCTGTAGACATGTAAAAAAAAATTTGTGTTCGATTTTTGAAAAAATTTTTTCACAGAAATTCTCAGAAAATTGTGTTAATTCAGAAAATAAAGTTAATTGATAACCGCAAAAAAAAAATTAGGAACATTGCTGGTCTTCCGCCATTTTGTAAAGAATTTTTCGGAGTTCTTCAACTTTCTGAATAGAGGACCCAAAAATACTGAGATTTGACCAAAAACCCGTTACTTTAACTATTAAACATAACTGACCACACTCATACGAATCTTGCTCAAAAATGACGTTTGACACCCTGTATCTCGCTTATGCTTCGAAAACGGGATATATTGTATAAGGCAAAAAATGATTCTCCCGATGTCCTCTACATGAAAATATATGTTTGTCCAGTTTATGATGAAAACACCCTGTATACAGGATGTTTCAGAAAAGGTACCATAAATTCGGGATCTCAATCCCCAGATAATTTTAAAATTACTATGGACTATGGATCTCTGACGCATTGTTGCTGAGCTACAGGGTGTTAAATTCAAAGAAAACATTGGTAAAGATATAAAATAAAGTTTTCCTTCCAGAGAAAATCAAAATTCTGACTTATTCCAATCTTGTTTTATCATTAAGTATTGGGAATAATCTTCTCATGGCTTTTGGTTATTCGAACTCAACAATGTATTTGTGAGATGATGATTTTCACAAAATTTTATCAAATGTCGGTTTTGGTTTTAGTCTATGGTTTATGTCAGAAAGGTTTTCTGACAAAAAGACGTTTTATAGATCAAATGGATCTGAGTTTTTCCTAATTTGCCTTTGGGTATGTAGCATAATTTGCTGAGGGTATATTGCTGTTTCGGGTTTTTCAAAGGAACTGTTTGCTGCCCCCAGCTGCTGTTAGAAGAACTTTTATACCTACCCATTAAGCTGACTGAAGATTCAAACACTTCGTCATAGCATATCAATCAAATTTCTCAGTTGCGTGAAGATTATTTGTAGTCAAATATTTTCAAGAAACCGTTATATTATGACAAATAAGTGAGCACCGATATACCATTTGAAATTTCTCATTGTACATTTGATCTGGAAACGAAACAAGGAATGTACAACCAATCTTATGGTCCAGGATGGGTTACTGATATTTATTCCATGGTTCTTGCTTTCGTGATTATCTATCTTATAGTAATATATTTGGAACAAAAATAAAGGAAGGAGAAAATGATATTTTACTTTTACTTTTTTGACACGATGCGCTGTATAAAATGCATTCTAGAAGGTCCTTTGACACGAATAGATTCAAAATGTTCTGTGTTAGGTATACCTACCATAAAAATTTCAAGTTCTATCTATTGAGCAATAACCTAATGTTTCTAGATTACCGTAATTTCGATTATTCCGTTCTTATATCTTTTCCAATGTGTATTCTCATCGCTGCAGTACTTCTCTACTTCATCCACAAGTACGAACTTTTCGAAGTGTTTGCCGTACACGAATTGAATAGCCTTTTGATTGAAGAAATATACAGCCAACTGATTAATTAAATTTCCAGGTATGTCATTCTGACATTGTCATTTCATAACTTATATTCTCGTATCTCAAAATTCTTGTAGTATTCTCTTTCATCCAACGGAGGACCACAATTGCCTTATTACCAACAAGATGGGAGAAGCTGTAACTGGAATTCAAGCAATCGATACATTCATACATACCTATGGTTGGACCTACATTGGACTTTTTGTGTTGATGGTGGTAGCTGCCATTTTCGCATATTATTATTTCTTCAAAGATGACTATTGTGTCTGACAAACCAGGGACTTGAACTGAGAAGTGAAATAAAAAGAAGGCAATTTGATGGCAAATATTCATGTAACAACTATAAATAAAAGCAATTAAGTATTAAAAACAGCCCCTTCTTTTATTAATCAATTCATTTTGTGATTATATGCATTTGCATTCAATCCATTTCCATCGGTTTTGATACATTGAAATTGTAGGTATCTCATTTTAACGTTTTTTGAATACAATTTTAAAAATAGGCTTGCGGTGCAGAAGGCTCCTACTAGTTCCTTAATTGACTGTTCGTCTCCGAAACGTTCGTCTGCAGTGGCCGCGAACTCATCAAAACTGGCATTCAGCATAGATAAATAAACTCTCCCTCTAGAGATTATTTGTCTATGGCATTCAGAAGAATGGAGGAATGTGCTATTTACAGCGCTGTCACGGTTTGGGAATAAGTAAGTGGTGACTACCGCTCAAGAGTTTGGAGAAAACCAGTATGTCGAAATTGACCTGAGAGATCTATTCAAGTTGCTCCTTTTAGCGTTGGCACTGAAATTTTTTGGGGATGCATAATGTTTGGAAGAACAACACTACTAATTTACACACCGGGGACCATGACTGGTGCATATTACGACGAAAATATCATAAATCCCGTAATTATACCCATGGGTAATGAATTAGTACCTCGAATTATCTTTATGGACGATAATGCCAGATCATATCGCACTAGAGGTGTTCAAGAAGGCCTGGAAAACCAAACATCACCAGATTGGAATGGCCCGCGATGTCTCCTGATATGAATCCCATAGAAAATAATTGGGATTATGTCTTCAGAGCCATTTTCCTTCGAAATAATCCACCACGAAATTCGCTAGAATTTATGTGACTGTTACAGAAGACAGGATGAATATTCCGCAGGAAATAGTCATTAATTTGATTATCGGAATGCTTAGCCTAAAGTGAATGCATTGCTAAGCAGCAGAGGCACAAATACTGCATATCAGTTGGCTCATTTATTGATTAAGTTTAAATTTTTCGTTTAAATTCAATTTTTGTTCTTGAAATTTTCGCTTCCGAATTTGTATCTGTTGCTTGAACCTCATAATTCTATAAAATTAAATTGATTTCATTCTTTTTCTGTAAAAGCCTTGCTTTACCGTTGAACTCTGGGCTTCAATTTTTTTTTCAGAGTTTAGGATAGCCTTATAATTAGGGTGTGCAGGATTTTTTAAGTGAGTTTAGCTGAGGACAAGAAATACTCAGAGCTAATCTAAGGGTGTTCTAAATTGATCGCATTATTGTTATGTTCGATCCAAACCAAACCTATTATAATCAATTATCTAACAGAACAAATTGTCAAAATTCGATTATATTTTTTGTCATTGTTATTTCTTCACTAATCTGAATACCGTAAGTAAAAAAATTAAGAAAAGTCCTGAGCAGGAGCCTTCGAGAGCTCGATCTTTGGTGGAGCAATAAGACTTTAACCTCAAATATATTATACGCGATTCGAGATTGGTACCGAGTATATAATGCAGAATCTCAGCCCAATTGGAATTATATTCTAGAAATTATTCAAAAAATGAAATATGTAAAAATTAAATCATTAAAAAAATGTAATTCTATGGTTCTGATAGTGCCATCCTCTTGAAATTTTGCACAAACATTGAGTATATCAGTCTTGATTCACAAAATAAATTTCATTTTGAGTCGGTCATCCTACTATGGAAATATAGGGATTCTTCTTTTCAATATTCCAATTGAACTTTTTATGGTTATGGCCACAAAATCTTTCATGAGGCTTATTATAAGCATCCTGCATATGGCCGCAACATTTTATTTCGATGGGTTTCGTTTTGTCTGAGATATTGAGGAACAAAAATTTTGAATGGCCATATTTTATGGAACACCCTGTACGATTTGACTGGTTAACGAACTTAACCGAGGCAACCCTTCGAAAGTTATTGTGCTAACGGCCGGACTGCCCCACAGACATAATTTAATTTGGCCACGAATTCGTCATCAGGGAGTCTAACCCTATCGTTTGAGACCATTTTCGGCTCAAAATTCTAAAATAACAGACATTTAGGCAAACGATATAGCACTCTTTTAAGGAGAACAACTGCTCAAAAAGCAATGAATGGACTATTTCAAACTTAATCTCGATTCTCTAAAGCCGGCTGGGATGTCAAATCAATCTTGGATTTGGATGGATTATACACAACCTCATACTTATTGTCACAACAAGCGTCATCGTCCGTGACCACCTTTAATTTGAACATAAGTAAAGTTGATAGCAGTAGTACCCCCTCCATTAATTATCTGTCTTGGCCAAGCGTTGAACTTTACTCACCTGTAAGTTCAACACTACCGGTAATACCTAAATGTTCAGTATCATCATATCATTCATATCGATAGCGTTAGTTAGATAGGAATATCGAAAAAAATAAATGTCATAATGAGCGCTTCAATAGAGGTTCTCGTGAATGCGTCATGTCCATATTGGTCAATTATAGTAACGTTTATTGCCATTTTATATATTCTATTTGATGTTAATTATTTCCTACGGTTAGGCGCTACGATATATTGGGGCAGACTTTTCCAAGGGAAGAAGAATGTTGAAGACACTACTGAAATATACGGTGAGTACTAAAAATAATAACCTACTTGAAATTTTACGGTTAAGTTTGTTGTTCATCGCCGAAATATTACGATTATTAGAGAACCTTCTCACCACCAAGCCGAATCTCAGCACGACCGGAATTTTATTCTGGAAATTAATAACAAATGGAATATTTGAAAATCAATAATAAAAAAAAATTAAATTCTGTGGTTTAGATGATGCGATCTTCTTGAAATCTTGTACGAACATCCGGTATATCCATCTTCATTCCCAAAATAAATTTCATTCTAATCGCGGGATATCCTCTTATGAATATAAAAAGATTGTTCTTTTCATTAAGATATCAATTGAATTTTCTACAGGGTGTCCCATTACTCGACGTCAACCCGGAACCGGTGAAAGGCAAGTAATGCTGGTTGTCAGAAAAATATAAAAAACAATCTAAGTTGCATGATTTCAAAATAATGCGCATTTAAAAAACACGCAAAATTCCACACCCTGTGACAGTCTTTTCGCTCCTGTTGCCACAAATATCAACTTTTTCCAACTTTTTTCTTTGCTGTGTAACCTGAATAATGCTTGTATCACTTGAATACACTTTTTCGTTAACTGCTTCCCAGTAATAAAGTCCAATGGATTCAAGTCCGGTGAACGGGATGGCCACGAGATTGGACCAAAACGTCTGATCCATCTTCCGGGAAAAATGTTATCAGAAAAAAAATTTCTAGAGAAAATAATTTTTCCAGAAAAAATTTTTCCGGAGAAATTCCTCTGAAATTTTTTTTTTTCTGGTAACAATTTTTCCCGGAAGATGGATCGGACGTTCTGGTCCAATCTCGTGGCCGGCCCTTTCACCGGACTTGAATCCATTGGACTTTATTACTGCAAAGGCATTCGAAAATAAATTTGAACTACGGTAGCTACAATTAAACAAGTATGTATTATACCATTATGGAATCCTACTAAATGCGCCAACTTTTGAAAAACATGCCAAACCTACGTAGTACATTCATTTTTCAATACACTCAGTTGAAACTAGGCAATTGTTTATTTCGAATTTTTTCTGAGAAGTAAGCCCTATTTTTATGAAACCTAGATCAGCTGGTATCAAAATTTTGATTACAGTTTAGACAAGCATTATTAACAAGGTTACACAGCAAAGAAAAAATTGGAAAAAGTTGATATTTGTGGCAACAGGAGCGAAAGACTGTCACAGGGTGTGGAATTTTGCGTGTTTTTTTAAATGCGCATTATTTAAAACATGCAACTTAGATTTTTTTTTATATTTTTCTGACAACCACAGCATTACTTGCCTTTTCACCCGGTTCCGGGTTAACGTCGAGTAATGGACACCCTGTATAAAGATGTCTTCTTTCAATATCCAATTGAATTTTTTATGAAGCTGTTTACACTATGCCACAAAATTGTGCATGAGGCGTATATGAGCATCATATTGCATTGGCCGCAAAATTTCATTTCGATGGTTTCGTTTTGTCCAAGTTATTGAGAAATAAAATACTGAATGGTCATATCTTATGGAACACCCTGTACGATTGTGACGATTTGGTAGGTTCTGTGGGGAGAAGTAAGAAACCCCCATTCACTCTAGTCACGGAATGCCTTGGCATTACGAGCCTGAGGAGGAAATGCCTTGGACAAGAAACTTGTAAGAGTGAGGAACTAGCCTCGTTGAAGTCTTCACAGTTACTAGATTTCATTAGCTCTCTGGAACTGGAAGGCGAGCTGTGGAAGGGTTGGCCAGAACAGCTCGGTAAGGGGGCACAATAGACCTTAGTCGCAGTGGACTGTAACCCCTCTGTCAACTATCAACTATCAACGATTTGACTGGCTAACGAACTCAACCGCGGCATTTGGGAACTGAACTCACCCTGAAAAGCTCAAGTTCTAGGACATCCCTTCGAAAGTTATCGTGCTAAAGGACGGCCGGCTAACCCACTGTGAGAGGATTAAATTTGATTACAGATTCGTCATCGGGGAGTCGAACCCCATCGTTTCAGAAGATTTTCTGCTCAGAATTCGAAAATTAAGGACATTGGTCAAAGATATAGCAGTCGTTTTAGGTAGAAAGAACGAAATGAGCTAAAAAAAATTTGTGTTATCAGTTTTCTTCCCGCTACAATAGTTCTGGAGATTTTAGCACCCTGTGCATATTTACCTACCTTTCTTACAGAATTTTGGTGAGAAGCATTTTTATATTGATGCTCTCTTCGGAATGAATGAGGTATCCTCAAATCTAACCGAATTCATAATCATAAGAAAATACACTACTGGAAGAATTAAGGATCAAAAAAATTCCAAAATTTCGGCAATTTTCAACATGCCGTAACTTTGAGAGGAATGGTCGTACAAGGAATTAAAAAAAAGGAATTGTAGCTCCAAGTGTCTAGTTTTTGATTAAAACTTCAAAAATTTTAAGTTTCAGTGGTTCCCGAGTAAGATGAAAAATCAGCAACAAAAAAATTCTCAAAATTTTACCACTTTTTTTTTCTTGTCTACTAGCGTAGAAATTTTATTTTTGCATAATCGTTATAATGATGGGATACTTTGTTAATTCAGCTTTAATTTATTTTTTTATTGACCTCGATACGTCCACTTCTCGCCGAGATATCGGTCTTCAAATGGAAAGAACCCATTTGTCTTTGATTATCGATTTCTCAGCAACCAATGATCGCACCAAATTGAAGGAGTATTTCTAGACCTTAAATGAACTCCCATTAATGAACAACCATTGCTTATTCATAGAATTTTTTTTCTTTATGTAGCATCAAAAATTTAACAAAAAAGGGCTTTTAGTGTTTCTTGGAAAATCTACCGCTTGATCGAAAATGTTGAGGAAACCAATAATGTTAAGTGTGACTTTCACAGTTCAATATGTGGTAAAAACCTTACGAAGAGCCAACTCAATCTAGCGAGCCGATTTTTTGTTTGACTCGATGAATTTTTGAAAAAAAAATAAGGATCACGTTTTTTGCTCTGAGAAGCTCATAATCTTTAAAAAAGAATTTCTTCGAGCTTTTTCCACATTTTAATTGCAGATAGCCCATAAATTTCAAAAAAAGAAAAATAAAATAAACTAATAAATAAAATTTTTATTAATTTAATAACTGTTATTGCCACCCCTGATTTCCATTTGAAGACCGATATCTGGGCGAGAAGTGGACGTATTGAGGTCAATAAAAAAATAAATTAAAGCTGAATTAACAAAGTATCCCATCATTATAACGATTATGCAAAAATAAAATTTTCCACGCTCGTAGACAAGAAAAAAAAAAAGTTGTTAAATTTTGAGAATTTTTTGTTGCTGATTTTTCATTTCATCATTGTTCGAAAACCACTGCAACTTTGAATTTTGAAGTTCTAATTCAAAAACTAGAAACTTATAGAGCTACAGTTTCCTTTTTTTAAATTCCTTGTACGACCATTCCTCTCAAAGTTACGGCATGTTGAAAATTGCCGAAAAATTTGAAATTTTTTTGATCCTTTAATTTTTTCCAGTAGTGTTTAAAAGATTTCTTTTTCAATATTCCAAATGAATTTTTTATGAAGCTGTTAACACTATGGCCACAAAATTGTGTATGATTCGTATTATGAGCAATTTATTGCATGTGGCCGCAAAATTCATTTCGATTGGTTTCGTTTTTTCCAAGTCATTGAGGAATGAAAATGCTGAATGGCTATATCTTATGGAACACCCTGTACCGATTTGGCTGGTTAGCGAGCTTTACCGCGGCATTTGGGAACCGAACTCACCCTGAAAATCTCAAGTTTCTAGGACAATCCCTTGAAGTTATTGTGCTAACGACCGGCCGGACGGCCCCCAGACATAATTGAATTGATCACGGATTCGCCATCGGGGATTCTACCCTATCGTTTGAGACCATTTTCGGCTCAAAATTCGAAAATTACAGACATTTGGGCAAAACGATTATAGCACTCCTTTAAGTGAAACAAGCACTCAAAAAAAGAAAACCATGGCTTTTCTTCAATTTTTTAATTTTAATTTATCGTTTTCTCAACATTAACAGAGGCGTAAAACTTTTGACTTATAAAATGTTACATGTAGGTAATACAAATTGCGTCACATATTATTTCACCTGAACTCTAAGATATTAGGTAGATTTATCCTCAACCCTCAATGTATTTTATTTTTACGTCTCAGTAGAAAGAACGAAATGAGCTAAAAAATTTGTGTTATCAGTTTTCTTCCAGCTGCTATAGTTCTGGAGATTTCAGCACCCTGTGCATATTTACCTACATTTCTCACAGAATTTTGAGAGAGGCATTTTTATATTGATGCTCTCTTCGAGAATGATGAGGTACCCTCAAATTTAACCGAATTCACAAGAAAATATAAAGCCTGTTTCCTAATTCCTATGTGTCTGGACTGAATAACATTAATCGATTGAACTATAATTTGGGAGGATTCTGCATTTGTAGAAAACTTTTTTCTGGTTTTCACTCCCAGTATCTGAAACAGAAATAATTCAAAATTTTTAATGAGACTGGGAGTGAAAACCGAAAGAAGTTTTTCTAGAAATGCTAAATGATATTGTATGCAAATATAAATTAAGTTTTTCGCCGACCTCGAAAGAAAAGGTGATTTTAATGTGTACAAAATTGATCATTAATGACCCATTTTAATGCTCAATTTTTGGCTATTTTAATGTGCAATCCTCATGGCAACCGTTCACAAAGTATTCAGAAGCACTACGAGAAATGTCAAAACTCTACTGGAACATAGATACATAGAATTTCATTATGACAAATGTATGTCTTGTGCAAAATGAAAATGTATTTCATTCAAGAATTCATACACAAATCATATTGAGATCGTCGGAAAATCTTGTTATGAACTCGGTTATTATCGAGCGACTAATGGTCTCGAACTATTAAAGCGTTTGCTCCGCTCACGCTTTAAAATACAGGGTCTCTCTAATGATTGTAACAGCGCAGTTGGCTTTGGATTATGCAAACCACATAATTCTGTGATCATCCCATGCTCTGATTGGTTTAGATATTGGTATTCTGTAATCCAAAGCCAACTGCGCTGTTACAATCATTTATAGAGACCCTGTATCTTGACCATTAGTCGCTGTCTTCAATAACCTAGTTTATTAATAACTATTATATCTTGATTTTCAATATGATTAATTCCTTAAACATCTCAAATGATAACAATATATGAATGTATGGAATGAAAAATAACAAATATTTTTGTTGGTGTTTTCTGTGTAAGGTACCTAGGTACTCATTTTCATGGTAATTTTATCAACGTGATCTCTCACATTTTTTCTCACAAGTCATCAATTGTTTTTCATTCTTCCATACCCGAGATTTCATGTAGCTCTGTTATTCTGGTGTAGGATCTTTGTTTTTCAGCGCTTGTTCTACACAAACGTTTGCTCAGATGTAATTTTCGAATTTTTGAGCCGAAAATGGTCTCAAACAATAGGGTTAGACTCTAGCGTTCAAAAGCACCTGCTCAGGGCTTTTCTTAATATTTCAATATGAATTTTTCTTCCAGGAATTGCTACTACCCCCGACGCTGATATTTCTTTCCAACACATGAACAACGCAAGATATGTTAGGGAGTTAGATTTTGCAAGTTCCATTTTTATGACAGAACTGGAATTTTTCAAGAGATCAGGAGTGCTAAAGCCCAGTACTACAAACTGCCTCAAATATTCGATATAGAAGAACAATACCTACGTTCAACCCCATACAAAATAACTACACAGGTAAGGTCACTTTCACCAAATTGAAATGCAGATTGCTCTATTTTATTCCGTTTTCAATCCAAGTATTGAATTAATGATCATTGAAATTCAGTTGTTTTTGTCTGGAAGGTGGAGGTCATATTCTTTACTCATGATAATATAATTAAGAATGAACGACTTTTTCGTTTATGAAATTGGTAATTGAACTCACGCTGAATATGCGATAAAAAAATAATAATTTATACCATTCACATTTATTACTACAAGATAATTAAGATGTTCGAAGTACTGAGGTAAAATTATACCAATTATTTTTATGTCGACGTATCTGTGATGCACTTGCAATGGGATTGTAGGCGGTACAACCTTCAGACGAACTGTTCAAAATTACTTTCTTTTTGAACACGTAGTAGATATTGGTGGATGTCAAGAGAACAATTATCTTTGAATATTCAGGTTGCTTGGTAATTCGACTAGATCCTTCGAATGCACTTTTTTAATTTTCTGCTTCGTTATCGATTCTAAATATTCGAAGAATTTTTTTTCAAAGCTAAGGAGATAGTGCTCATTTCTTGCGAAAAAATTCCGATAACCCAAGATATACAGGATCATAAATAGCTGCACCTGTTTTCCTCTATAAAATCTTGATGAAAAAATTGAAATTACCCCAGAAAAGTCCTATGAACTTGGTGTACAAATGTGAGGAAAAACTTTCGTGGTTCGTAATGTGTTGCGGTAATGCAATTATTGAGTTTGTTAGTACTGTGATTACCAGGCCCGTCGCTAGTTGTCTGAGCGCCCGCGTGCAAATACTGTTATGCCGCCCCCAATAGAGCGCTACATGCTAAATCAAGGGCGTATCCGAGAGAATTCGGGGGGAAGTGCCAAGTTTTAGCGAGGGACCTGGACTGATCTTGAGTGAAAATCAAGGAAAGGGGGGGGAGGGTTAGATCGTTTCCATTCGAAGATTTAGTGTGAAAAACTCTTTCCTGGAGGGGTTAATTACCCCCAGTACCCCTCCCCCCCCCGTAAATACTCCCCTGCGCTAAATAGTCTTCAAAATGCAACTGATCCTAGGGGGTATATATTCCGACAAAGACCCTCATTCTGTTTTTATCTTTATTTTCGTAATTCTCTCTTCAAAACCACGTACCTACCTAAACTCGGCTAGTAGAAAGGGCACAATTTGGCAACAGATGGTTTTTTATGACATGCAATAATGGCATAAACGATATGGCGACACTGAAAATATTCAACTACTACTACTACTACTACTACTATTGGAAAAAGAAATCTGCAAAATTTTCTCGTAGAATATTCAACAAAATCAGAGATGCCGTAGAAACTTTCTGAATAGATGTTTCTTTCAGAAAAATTTTTCCGAGGGCGCATTCGATTCGAAGTTCCGGGAGGGCAATTGATCGGATTATGTGAATTTTTTGATCTTGAAGTTTTACGCCATAACTGGATTTAGGCGTTCTCAGTATTTCGCCGAAGGGGGGCACCTGCGGAACTTCGGGGGCGGCAGTGCCCCTCCCGGAAATATACCTGAAAGAAACACTGCAGTGAATTCACTGAATTCCGTGAATATACGGAAATTATCGATGTTGGCCGCCTGTCCTTCCGATCCTTCAGAGAAAAAGTCTCTCTAAGGGGGATGGGGAGACTTGACGCCCCCAATGTTGAACGGAGTTGGAGAAATTTCAAAGCAGTTGGCAAAGTTTCGATCGCATATGGCAAAATTTCTATGTTTCTATGACAGTTGGCAAAATTTTGAAGCAGTTGGAGTTGGACAACCGCCTCCTTTTTTTCCCCTGCTTACCACGTAGTTTGTCCCCCCCAAAAAAATTTCAATTTCACTGGATTTGCACGCCTTGCACGCCCGCTTACGGGCGGGCCTGGTGATTACTGTGCGGTATCTGTAATCTGTATAGCCTGGTACAGTCCGGCACTCGAAGTGTAACCTATTCAAAAGGTAATAAATCCGGTTGAGAAAACGATTTCATTTATTTAATGTACAGAACATGTGAAAATAATCAAAATTTCAGAATCAATTCACTTTGCTCAATATGACTATCTTTTACTGTGACTATTGCCTTGAGACACCTACGGTCAAAAAACTAATAGCCCGAACGTAACTTGCCGGTTTTTTGCCCACTCACAGGCGATGGCTTTTTTCAGCGTCTCGAAGCTGGTACTTTTTCAGTTCGGATCTTGCCATAGAGGATAATCTATTTGATTCACGTCTGGTTATTTCGAAAGCCACCATGTGGCCGAAATGAAGTTTGAATCATTGTTTTTCAACCATTCCTCTCGCTTCTGAGCCTGTGCAGAGTCCTGTTGGAAAGTCTAAGGTCTGCGACCGATATTTTTGCTGCCCACGGCTTCGAAACAGCCTCAAGAACATTTTTCTGATTATGTATCGCATTAACTTTGACACCAGGCTCAATGAAAACGATTGGGAGCGCCCATTCGCGTTACAACGGTCAAAACCATTATTTGTGGCGGGTGTGGTTCCTGGTAGCCAACCAACATTCTCATATGAAAGGTTTGTCAGGTGAACTCTATCGTTCTGGAGGTTGCAATTGCTCAAGTGAATAAATGTTCTCGCCAGAAAACACGATGTTCTTAAATTCACTGCTTTCGACAAAACAAAACAACTTCTCTCTCTCTCAAGTCTTATACTTTATTTTTGCGTCAATATATAGCAAATTGCTTCTGTACTCTGGTAAACAATACTTATTACTATCACTTAGCTTCTAAATAGCTTATGTTACTGTGGCAGGTGCGTCGATGCTTCAACTGGTTATACTTCGAGTGCTGGGCCCGGTAATGATGGTTTTCCAGTTGGTATTAGTTCAGACTGATACTGATGATATAAAATTGTTTCGGACTAATTTTATTATTATCATGATAAATCGTTGAATTGAATGAATGAAATGAGTAGTCGATTGAACAACAACAATGTCGCTATGTCGCTTCATGCTGCAAATTTTTCTGCGAAGAAATGACTTATGGCCTGAAAGACCCGTTTAATTAGTACTTCACAGTAGAACCCCGATTATCCGAGCCAGTAAGGAATAAGCCTTCGCCGGATAATCGATAACACGCATAATCCAAAGACCTCGTTTTAATTTTTCAATGATTTATTTAGACGAAGCCATGTGTCAAACAAAAAAAGATTAATACTAAATTATACATATGCATGTGTATCTACATTTCCAAGTGTATTTCAGAAAGCGTCAATTGTATTTCAGAATAGTCAATTGTATTTCAGAAAGCGTCAATTGTATTTCAGATTAGTCAATTGTATTCAGAAAGCGTCAATTGTATTTTAGATTAGTCAATTGTATTTCAGAAAGCGTCACTTGTATTTCAGATTAGTCAATTGCATTTCAGAAAGCGTCAATTGTATTTCAAAAGCGTCAATTGTATTTCAGAATAGTCAATTGTATTTCAGAAAGCGTCAATTGTATTTCAGAAGCGTCAATTGTATTCAGAATAGTCAATTGTATTTCAGAAAGTGTCAATTGTATTTCAGATTAGTCAATTGTATTTAAGAAGCGTCACTTGTATTTCAGATTAGTCAATTGTATTTCAGAAAGCGTCACTTGTATTTCAGATTTAGTCAATTGTATATCAGAAATCGTCAATGTATTTCAGAAAACTCACTGATTACAAATGACGGGTTCTGAAATACATATGATAAAATCTGAAATACAATTGACGCTTTCTGAAATACAATTGACTAATCTGAAATACAATTGACGCTTTCTGAAATACAATTGACTAATCTGAAATACAATTGACGCTTTCTGAAATACAATTGACTATTCTGAAATACAATTGACGCTTTCTAAATACACTTGGAAATGGTGTAGTCAATTGTATTTCGATTAGTCGATGTATTTCAGAAAGCGTCAATTGTATTTCAGATTAGTCAATTGTATTTCAGAAAGCGTCATTGTATTTCAGATTATATCATATGTATTTCAGAACCCGCAATTTGTAATTCAGAATAGGAATATTATTTCAATTTCCAATATCACAATTATCTCGATTTCAGTGTGGTCTTGGGACTGAGAAGGATAAACCGTATTTAAAAATGAACAATTCTGCTAGATGTAAATGTATGTACCTATGAATTGAATTTTGAATGACCATTCCGAAATACAATTGACGATTTCTGAATTGAATTGACTGATCTGAATTACAAGTGATGTTTTTCTGAAATGCAATTTACGATTTATGATATACAATTGACGTTTTCTGAATACAATTGACAATTTCTGAAAAACATTGACTGATCTGAAATACAATTGACTATTCTGAAATACAATTGACGCTTTCTGATATACACTTGACGCTTTTTGAAATACACTTGGAAATGGTGTAGTAGTACGTTTTTTTTCCTTTGTTTGACACTGTTATTTTATGTTACATATGTAACATAAAATAACAGTTTTAATATTTATACATAATGTCCAAACGTATAGCCCGTTCACCAAAGTTTGAGCCGTCGGTTGGCCATAGAAATTTGGTATTCCACTGTGTATAATAAAATTTTTGGTTATGTTGTTCATTTTCTTGTCAGATTGATACGCAATGTTCTCAATATTGCATAGAGTTCTCTGATAAGTCGAAAGCTCGTCGGTACGAGGCCGGGTACATTCGGCAACGTTGACTTCATTTTACGTTATGACAGCAAATACTGCCAACTTCAGATAATTAAACAAACGCCTACTATGCGCTCAAACTTTCGTGAACGGGCTATATATTGAACAATGTCCATATGTCACATTGAAAAATCACTTGAAACAATCACTAATTTTTGTTTGTTTTTGGGCTTGGTACATTCTACACCTTATAATCTCCTTCATTTTTCTGAGCTGAAGCACAATGCTGCGCTTGTCAGAATGCCGCACGGAGAATCGAGGTTCTACTGTATTCAATTTTTTGAGCGCTCGTTCTACTTACAACGAAAATGGTCTCAAACGATGAAGTTGGACTCCCTGATGACCTATCCGTGGTCAAATTCAATTTTGTCCGTGCGACCATCTGTTCAGCCGTCCGTCCGATCTTCCGGTCGTTAGCACGATAACTTTTGAAGGCATTGTCCTAGGGACTTGAGATTTTCAGGGTGAGTTCGGTTTCCAAATACCGCGGTTAAGTTCGTAAACGAACCAAATCGTACAGGGTGTTCCATGAAATATGGCCATTCAAAATTTTTGTTCCTCAATATCTCAAACAAAACGAAACCAATCGAATAATAAGCCTCATACAAAATTTGTGGCCATAGTATAAACAGAACAATAGAAAATTCAATTGGAATATTTAAAAGAAAAAAATTCATATTTCCATAACAAGGTATCCACATTCTAGTGAAATTCATTATGCGAATGAAGATTGATATACTGAATGCAAAAATTCAAGAAGATCGCATCATCAGAACCATACAATTTAATTTTTTTATTATTTCATTTCTTGAATAATTTCCAGAAGATAATTCTGATAGTGCTGAGATTTTGCATTAATATACTCAGCATGAATCTCAAGTGCTGCACAAAATTTTGAGGTCATAGAATGTTTGCTCCACCAAAGAACGAGCTCTCAAAAGCACCTGATCAGGGCTTTTTTCAATTTCTGCTATGCATTCTGATCGAAACAATTAAAAGACAATATATATTTTCAGATAATTGGTTGGGAAGAAAAAGCATTGTTCATCGAACAACGATTCATTACCTTCGAGGCTCATCAGGGCCATCGTTCTCAGCAGACAAGGCACGATTGGTCTTAACGTTCCAGAAATGATGGCAAGGCTCACTGGAAAAGATATTTCATATCGACCTGTTCCGCCTCCAGAGCTTGAAGACTGGCTGAGATCTATCGAAAAATCCAGTGAAAGATTGAAGAAAAAAGACTGAAATTAGTTTAATGTATGTTGAAGGAAATAGAGAAAATGTCAGTTTTTGTGACGAATTACAATATACATTCTCTTCCTAATGTTCAGTTTCATTTGTACTATGTTTTTGTCGTCTGTAACATGAATGGAATAGTATATTATGCAACGAGCGTATAATGATAGCTATTATTCACGAGGTGAAGTTTAGGCCACGTGCCGTAGCGAGATGACCAAATCACCGTGTGAATAACAGCCATTATACGCGAGTAGCATACTATACTTTATCTACGACTACTGAATATATTTTTTGATTATTTTAACATTTTGCGACCTCGACAAGACCCTTCTATGATAAGCGTGGAAAAAGTCAAGTTGACACATGAGAAATTTTCGGAAAACTGGTGTATTGTATATTTTGTGATGAAAATGCTTTAATTGATATAATAAAAACAAGATTTGGCCCTCGATTGACAAGGTATACCCATATTTGTTAGTTGGAGTACTTTAGAATACTAAAGAAATACAAATTCAAGGAATATTATATCGAAGCTTGATCAATGAAAAATCTGACAGCAGTGATTAATATCTCATTATCCCTTGTGATTAATGGATATTTATCCACAACTATTGTAAAATCCGTCCATTGTACGTCTTTTTGCTCGGCCTTAATATTACCCATTAATCAAAGGGAATAACGAGATTATAAATCACTGCTGTCAGATGCTTCATAGATTTTGCTTTGATATAATATTTTTTAAATTGGTATTTCTTCAGTATTCTAAAGTACTCCAACTGAGAAATACGGACATACCTTGTCAATCGAGGGCCAAATCTACTTTCATCATATCATTAAAGCTTTTTTTATTACAAAATATACAATGACCAGTTCTCCGAAAATTTCTCATGTGTCAACTTGAATTTTTCCACGCTTATCATAGAAGGGTCTTGTCGCGGTCGCCAAATGTTGAAATTTTCTAGAAATATATTCAGTAGTCGTGGACAAAGTATAGTATGCTCCTCGCGTATATGGCTGTTATCCACTCGGTGAATAATAGCTATCAGTATACGCTTGTTGAATAATAAAATGATTATAATGAATATGTACAATAGGTACCTCTTTTAATTAACTTGAACACAACAACTAAAATAATATACATGTAAGATCTTTGGTTTTTAAAACAAGAACATAATAAATAGGTATATATAGATAACATAAAATAAACAAAGAGCATTGAAACACATCTTCGGCAATAGATATGGTGAGTCTATCCTATTAGCTTACATTCCACGAGCAAACCTGGCATCCTCATGTTTTCAATAAAGGTAGACATTGAACAGGTCTACACCACGCTCAGTATACCGTTCCGTTCTCTTGGATATCATTATTATATCACGTATTAAAAATATTTTGCGTCCAGTCTCGACATATGACAGTCATAAATAGGGCACCACGACAAGTGGGCATAATCCATCTTGCTGACAACCAGGGCGAAAAAGAGAGTCCTCAAAATCGACCAATCTTAATTTTTCAAGATACAGGGTGTTGAAGTTTTACCTAAAAACTGAGTGAAGAAGGAGTACGCCTCAGACATTTCAGAGTAACAATTATTTTTTAATTCTTTTTTGAATTTGTGACAAAAAATTTCTTTTCCGCCGACCTCGAAATAGAAGGTGATTTTAATGTGTACGAAATTGATCACTAATGACCCGTTTCAATGCTCAATTTCGGCAATTTTATTGTGTAATCATCATCTAAAGTATTCAGAAGCACCACGAGAAATGTCTAAACTCTACTGGAACATAGATACATAGAAATTTTTATTATTATGTCAAATGTAAGTCTTGTGCAAAATGGGAATGTTTTTCAATCGAGAATTCATACACGATTCATATTGAGATCGTCGGAAAAATCTTGTAATCAACTCGGTAACTAATCGAAAGATTAATGATCTTGAACTATTAACGCGCGAACGGAGCGAATATCGAAATGAATTTCACTCGAATCCGATATCTTGTTATGGAAATATGGGGGTTCTTCTTTTCAATATTCTAATTCAATTTTCTGTACTTTTTACGATTCTAACTAGCATATTTCAACTCATATGAGTTAGATATCTATAGATCATTTTGTTCAGAAGTTACCTACAGTATTCAAGGCCAGCTACCTTTTACATATATTTGACCTCGTATTTTTGATAATTCATTATTTTTTGTCATATTATTATATAAAGATAATCTCAGGCAGAAATAGCCAAAAGTTATAGAAAATGCGGTGTTCGAACACTGGTAGTATGAATTTTTTGGAAGACTTGCACAAAAATTCATCAAATGTCATCTTGTTAAACTTGTGATATTAATGGACCTATAAATAAATTCAATAAAACATGGATTATATTATCGAAGTATATAAAGCAACTATCAGAAACTTCGTAAAATGATACGATTTTTATTGACTGGGAAATTATTTCTGGGCAGAATTTTAATTGATCGAAAAATATTTTCACGGATCATCTGCATTGAATTAATTTTTTCTTATCTCGTAACAATGAAGATTCATAAATAATTAGAACTGGCATTATATGCCTGCATATCTGAAGACAATATACAAGAATATTGCATAAGTTTATTTCCAAAATCTTGAGAGTTTAAATAATGATATGATTATTTTTGAATATATTACTGTTATTACTTCAGTAGAAAACTCCATTAGATCTACAATCGAACAACTGTATTCAGTCAGTTACTTAGTACAAAATGTCTTGAATATATAACTGTTCAACTGGAGGGAAAAATTCTTGTCTAATGCTTAATTTCGTATGTTTTCGATGTGAATTTCCTGTATGTCTGAGAAGTGAGCCAAAACGTATATCTTCTTGCAATCTACTTCACACTGGAACTCGAACTAAGAGAGATAATGGAAATGGCAAGGAATATTAGGACTGCTTGGCCAACTTCTAAAAGCACAGTTCCCTAAAAATTTTCTCGGATCTAATGTAAATTGCGCAACTTTCAAGTATACATAGTCTATCCAAACTCACTTAAAGAACGTGTAGAAACCTCATGCCAAATGTTCCTTCGATATTTTACCGCTTCCATGATCGTACGCGAAAATGGCGCACAATTATATTCAACTAAGCACAACTAAAGGGTTTTTCGATAAGAGGTGTTCTTTTAATATTCAAAGAAAAATGCCATTTTTCAATATAAATTATCGGATGTTCATTTCATTAAAAAGAAGAAGCTATGCCGTTAATAGTGGAAAATAACATCAGGCAAATGACCACCACGACCACGCTTACAAGACCATATCCTTTTAATGAAATTTTCCATAACCAAGGCGCAAAGTGGCTGCCCTATGCCTCGATAGCCTCACGAATTCCATCTTTGAGGTCTTGAATCGACGCTGGGCTATTGGCGTAGACCTTCTCTTTCACGTGTCCCCAAAGGAAGAAGTCTTAAGGTGTTAAATCAAAAGATCTAGGTGGCCAATTGTGATCACCTCTTCGAGAGATAACACGGTCCGGAAACTTTTCCCGCAAGAGATCAATGGTTTCGTTGCTTGTGTGTCACGTAGTGCCGTCTTTGTGAAAGTAAACATTGTCCAGATCAATACTATATATACAATTTCGGCTATAAAAAATCATTAATCATCTCTCGATAGCGCAATCCATTCATCGTAACTGTTGCTGTAGCCTCATTTTCGAAAAAGTAAGGTCCAATGACTCCGCCGGACCATAAACCGCTCGAAACCACCGAGGTGGAAATGGGCCTCATCACTCAAGATGATTTGTCGATGGACTTCCGGATTATTTTTATGCATTTCAACGACCCAATCAGCAAAGACACGAAGTTGTTGATGAGGCTTGAGTTAACTGAACTTTATAAGCCTTAAGACCCAAGTCTTTATGCAAAATACGGTGTAATGAAGTTTGTGGAATGCCTAATTCGAAAGAACGACAAGGAATGGACAAACCTGGGTTTTCTTCATACTTTCGGCTATACCTGCAATATTCTAGGCTGTTCTTGAGCTACGTGCACGGTTTTCATTCTTCACATCACTAACTTGTCCCAACAGCTCGAATTTTTCCATCAATTTCTTTATAGCGGTCCGACAAGGTGCTTCGCGACGACCCAAAAATGTTTGAGTTTTACGAACCGTCTCTGCCAATTTTTCACCATTTTTATAGTGAATTTTAATAATTTCAATGCGTTCTTGAAGCGTGTATCGTTCCATTTTATGGATGGCGTAGTTTCTACTTGTCAACTGTCAAAAAATGACAGCTTCAAACGTGACATCTACTGAAATAGCGGGCTTTTCAAAATAACAAATCTATTGGAAAACCCTTTATCTATGTTCTACAAAAAAAAAATTAAGCACGTTCTTCTGGTGTAGCAGTTTTTGTCAGTTACTTATATAAATCATCCTGCATATAGGCATAGAAAGATAGGGGATGTTACTTGCTGGACATTACGTGATGCTGATGTTAGACCATATGGTAGACTATGTGAAGTTCCTCATGGGATACCCTGTTATCTTAGTTTTAACTCTTTCATTTCGTTACGGATCAGAAATCTGTTGCATACCCCTCATGCAGTCGCCACCCCTCAAAAGGCTATACATATGCGCTAGCATTTCATAAGTTTTCACTGAGATCCAAGTACTTTTCGAACCCTGTAGTTTTAATGTTCTGAAGGAACTTCTTGAAACGATCTTTTTCCGGAAGATTCCTCCAGAGTACTTCTCTATCGGTTCCTTTCTTATAGGTCACAGAAAGGTTCTGGGCCAGTAAGTAGCGTTTGTGCTCCCTTTCTGACTAGTGTATTAGCCTCTTCATTTCCTTTGATTACCAAGTGACCGGAAACCCAGACTAAAGAGACCTTGTTGTTCTCGACTACTGCATTGGGTTTTATTCGGCTTTCCGATATAGCTTTGAGTTGATGACATATAGGAGTTCCATGCTTTAATAGCAGCTTTACTATCCGAATGGATAACTAGGGGAAGTATGCCTATGATGGCATCCTGCTCATGATGGCACACTTCAAAGAAGTCTGTTAACATCAACTGAACAAACTTATATTTACTGAAATTGTACGGCAAATGGCATTTACACTTGATATACGTAGTGACACCTTGAATACGTGGCAATTTGTGACTTTTATAACAGTTCAATCATTTCGGTGAGTGTTGATGTATGATAGTTATTTCATTCTTTTTCGTTTTATTTGGATATTCAAAAAATCTGTGTAAAAATGATTATACTTTCCATTAATCACTCTATAACAATGCTTTTAGTGTGAAAGTTTTGGGTTTTTTTCGTCTTTTTAGTACATTTTTCCCTTATTGAAAAATATATATATGTTACTTATGCTTATGATGGCATAGCCAGAGTGTTCCTATGATAGCATAGGGAGCTATCATAGGAAAAAGAATCAAGATCAGAGGACGATTCCTCCAAAGCCTGGTACTTCGCAAGAAATATTAGAGGTATCCGAAAATAATGAAAATGGTTTCAAGTGAAGTGTCGAGATCATTGAAAATCATACAAGAACTCTCACCACTGCCGACTGCCGTTGCAGAGTCAACAGTGAACAGAGAAAGAAAAGGAGGAAAGTTGGAATCCTCAATACAACCTCTGACATAAAGAAAAGAAGTTGGAAGGAGAATAGAAGACAAAGAAAGAGAGAGAAGCTAGCTGGAAAGGTCAAAAGACAGATTAAGTTCGTAGAAGAAAATGAGGAAAATGAAGAAAGACATTATGACGATGATTCAGATGCCGCTTGTCTTTATTGTTATAAGCTGTTGTCCATGTCTCGACCAAGGGAGAATTGGGTTGCGTTGCCAGAAATGCGCCAGCTGTTGCCATGCCGAGTGTGCTAGTGCAAATCATATTCGTATGTGAATTGTGCGTATAAAAATTTATTTTTATATTTTGACGATGCCCAAAGAACGTAGATTTAGTTTCTTTACATTTATATTTTCATTTTCATGGAATAGGACTGCTATTTTCTTCAATAAAACATTTCAATAAATAATATCATTTTATTTTAAGTTATATGCCATCAAGGGACATACGTGATCCTATGATGGCACCCGTGGCCAAATTTTAAAAAGTGCTATAAACCAAATTTTTAAGGATTATATTGAAACTATATATAAGAATGTATACTACATACGAGTAGCAGTAAATCTGTACGTTCGATGACATAGAAAAATATTCTTTAATGAAATATGTAAATAATGAGGGCTACCGCGTATGAATTTTCCGCTAGAGGCGCTAGTTGTTGCGTGAGGTCCACGAGAATTTGAATTGTCAAATATTGAAACGTAATTGTTGAATGTGTATCTGTTTATTTTCATCTTTACGAGGATGTGAGAAGTTTCACATACATATTCAGATTAATAACAGCAAATATGAATCACGGATCAATGAATATCACTGCTTTGAAAACGGTATTACAGAAGGTAGTTGCCCAATTAAGCGGGCTAAAGGGAGAGCTAATACAAAGAGAGTTTGTTCAGAGTTTCAATACGCATTTCTTGCGGAAAGTATGCTTATTTATTGAGTTCAGAGTTATGGTTTTTCTTTTTACAGATCCAAATACTATGATAGGAATGATAATTCAGTGGAAACGCATTATCATGATTTGAAATAAGTTTATTACAGAAGTAGATAATTATTTCAAGAGAAATTGCTTTTTATCCTACTCACATGATACCTGTGATAGCTGAAAAGTGTTAAAACTTGAGTAGAACAATAAAACCTCACACAATCCTTTCATTTATCATTATAAGTGAATATACATAGAAAAACAGTATCTATGTGCGAAAAGGAAAACCTCAGAGATCAATGTATACTAACTAATCACTAATCATTCATTTAAAGTAGGGTAATTTATTTATTTACACAAGTTCTTGATATGTATTTTTACAGTAAATGTTTTCCTTGAGTTAGTGAGTTGATTGATAACAAACATGAAATGTTTGTAGTTGTAAAATCCAGAGTAAAATATTGTATCAATTAGATTTTCAATTCGAAGTAGGTTTGTTTCTATTACTCTCAAGTTCCGACAAAAAAGCAGTATCAGTTGAGCTCTTTGACTACATATCGATTTTTCTCTACAGTTGAAACGATTCTTGCATTTTCAAATTTCTTTCTGCTTCAAGAACTATGTCTACTAGTATTTTATTCATATCTGTCCTCACCTTCCTGGTACCCAGAAAATTGGCTAGGTATTGATTTCAGTTTTAATTTAGGAATAGCTGAAAATTTTTTTACCAGTATATTACAAGTAATACAACTATGTATAACTAGATTTATTCAATTGTAAAAGTAAAGTGTCTGAAGCAACATAATGTAAAGATTATTAGGTACTCACGGTTTTCTGTATTAGAATCGTTAGGTCACGTATTATAACCAGGGTTGAAATGTTTTTTCACAAAATAAGAATGTTTTAAAGGGGTAACATCAGCTGCTTTAGGACAGTCTTATCGTTCCTTTTTTATAAACAATACGGAACTGCACAACCCTGCGGCATGCTCGATATTGTACAGTATTCAAGGAATAGAATGTACACTTTTTTCACACGACTTATAACACCGAACACTTATAAATATGAATTTGTTCTAATAATAATAAATCAATGACAGTACAAGAAACTTTGACAGGACCTCACGCAACAGAGGCGCCAACTAGCGAGGAAAAAAACGGTAGCCCTCATTCGTTAAGGGTGCCAACATGGGCACACTTCCTGTAACACCCTCGATGGTTTCTTTACAAGTTTTTTGCCTGAAAAACACTCGAGTTGGAGCCTAACAATAGTGTATATTTGGTTTAGGAACGTATAATCGAGCGCCTGCACCTATCTTGTTCCAAGTTTTGAGTAGTGTATTCTTTTTCCCATTCTTCCTTTTTCCCATAGCATCGATGCTTTTGATAGACTGATATCGATTGAAATATTTTCTGAGAGGATTCTGTATTTCTGAAAAACTTTATAGGTTTCCACTCCCAGTCTCTGAAACAGAATAATTGAAAAATTTTTAATTAAGATGAACTGCTCCTGCGAGAATCTTTGCACTTTTTTGTCAGGAACGAATTTGGTCTTGGAAAAATTGTTGCCCAACAGTAAAACTGAAAAAGGAAATAAATGAAAAGGACAATGTAACGTTTCAGTGTCTATATGAGACACCTTCTTCGGACAAACTTGTAAAATCTTCAGAATTGTGTTTTTTCATTTGCAGTCTAATTGACATCGAAAGTTGTCAATACATAGAGATGTTGTTTTAAATTGAAAGTTTATTAGGATTTCTCGGTCGAAGGATTAGTGATACACTTATATATTACCCAAGCTTTCGGTAATTTTTATTACCTTTCTCAAGGATCTACAAATAAATATACTGTTTTTCGTTGTTTAGTTTTCTTGTGCTATTTAATTTATAAATTGTTGATTGAAGTTTCTTGGGTTTTTTAGCACTAAGTTTTACCAGTAAATAGTCATTTACTTTTAATAAAATATATTGACTCCGACATATGTTTCGGCCTTATTATGGCCTTTTTCAAGGATAGTACAAACATCAATAATTCCTGTAAAAATACAAATAATGAACATCACAATGAATCAATTTAAAATTTTCCTACACTTACTATTTTCGTCGTGTGATATTTCGACGAAAATAGTAAGTGTAGGAAATTTTAAATTGATTCATTGTGATGTTCATTATTTGTATTTTTACAGGAATTATTGATGTTTGTACTATCCTTGAAAAAGGCCATAATAAGGCCGAAACATATGTCGGAGTCAATATATTTTATTAAAAGTAAATGACTATTTACTGGTAAAACTTAGTGCTAAAAAACCCAAGAAACTTCAATCAACAATTTTTAAATATACTGTTATATGTTGTTTTATTTAATTTTGAAATTTCTTTCTTCAATGAATCAATCTAACAAAATACATGTGGATTCCTTAATTTTCCTTTTATACTTATCAGGTTCCGTCATTAGGATCATTGTGTTGTTCCAGTTCATCGTATGATTTCCGATTTTTGAACATACATGATCAGCGATGTTGTTATTATGTTCCCGTTTTCTTATCTCTTAAGGTGTTGATGTCTCTCCTGGATAAGATTTACAACATATACAGGGAATACTGAAAACACAATTTTTTGATTTTTGTGTTTCATTCATTGGTTTCGTTCTGGTTAGAATGGATCCCAAATCATTTTGTGTTTTGAAAAAAGTTTTTATGTTGAATTTGGAACCATTTCTTCTCATTTTCTCTGAAAGGATAGGAGTATTTTAATTAAATTCTTTTATCCCATTTTGACGCTTAAAGACGACAATATTCAACCCATGGTAACAAGGGTAAGTTGACGTTTATCCACTGAGTGAATTAAAAATTTTTTAATTCACTAGTGGAATAAAATGTTCACCACTCACTTTCTGGAAATAATTCTTTCCATACACAATGCACATAAAACTCATTTTAAGTATGTTTATAAAAATTTATCAAAAATTCTACATTAACAGTCATTTCTATCATTAAAGTAAAAATTACAATTATTAAGATTTTGAAAATGGAACTGGAAACCTGCACCTCCTCCAAAGGAAACACGCTCAGTTATAGCACATGTGTTTGAGGACTTCTAGTATTCTAACTCCTCTCTTGTGAATACCTTCGACTTCTTTGCTACGTATCCCCTGGAATGTTGCTTCAAAAAGGCGGTGACTTGGTGAAATCTGCCGATGTCTATTTTTTCTTTCAGAGCCAACATTTTCTTAAGTTGCGAATAGTAGGACCATAAAGACGACGACTTAACTTTCTTGGATTGTTCGGAAATATACGCCAAAATTATTTTTTCGTTGACACCCTTGGCTTTGTTATTATTTCTCCAGGCACAAAATGCCGTATATTGCTTTTCGTACAATATTTTTGATTTTAATGGAATTACTGGTTCTGCTGCCCCATTCGCTTCTTTATAATACACCCAGGAACTACAACCTCGTCGTCACCGCTCAACATTTTTTCGAAACAAAAATTCTTTGACTTTTCTGTAATTCTCAGTGACACTTGCAAACAATTAATTACATAGCGCCCTAGCAACCATCGATCGAAGGGAAATCTCGTTATGAATTTGAATTATACCTAATATTTCCTCTGAAAAGTATTCATTATTTGAATTTTCATGAAAATGGGATAAAATTTTGTATACGACACGTGAGTTAAAAATGTTTATTCACACGAAGAACTTAACCCACTCGCCCTACGGGCTCGTGGGTTAAACTTTCTTCTCATGAATAAACATTCATTTAACTCACTTGTTGTATAAATAACTATTAATTATTTTTGTTTCAGAGAAATGGAGTAAAAACCTATTAAGTTTTTTAGGAATGATAGACTGTTTGTTAGAATATGTAAGGTCCTCATGGGACAGCCTGTTATCTTAGTTTTCCTCATCCATTCCGTTACGGATCAGAAATCTGTTGCATACCCCTCATGCAGCAGCCTCCCCTTAAAAGGCTACATATGCGCGAGCATTTCATAAGTTTATTTCAAACGTAGGTCCTTCCGACAATTTGTCACATTTGAAATTTTGATTCAGGGAGAAACATTGTGTTTGTGTGAACGTGCATTGCGTCCGTATTTTGTTTCTAAATACCATAATAATTATATTGAATTTCCATGGGTTGCTGGTGTACCGCTCCTGCGTTTCTCATCATTTTTTTATCATTGGTCTTGAGCTACGAAGTTGCCGAAGGAAAAAGTGAGTTTTATAAGAAATTGCATTTCATCTTTTGTTTTACGGATAACCTGCTTTAATTACTGATCAGAGAATGAATTTACTTCACTTTTTTGAGCGCTCGTTCTACTTAAACAAGTGCTTTATCGTTTAGCCCAAATGCCTGTTGTTTTCGAATATTGAGCCGAAAATGGTTTTTCTTTGCGTTTTGGTAAGTTAAGAGTACCTATTAGAACACATTTTTGGAGCTCGTTTTACTTAAACGAGTGCTATGTATACTGATGGACAAAATTAGCGCACCACCTAAAATTTCGTTAAAGTTTAACGATTGATATCTTCCCAATATTTAGTCGGATTTCAATGTTTTTTTTTCTTAATTGTACCTCTGTTATTGTCAAATTTCCTCCATTAAACAGAAGTCCACAAAATAAAATCTTCATGTTGTACAGGGCGTTCAAATAATGTTATGTTTTATAGTCAAATTTTAACGTCTTCTGTGGGCAATGCCACGTTGCTGAGGCATATAAAAACAATAAAGCGTTGTAGCCTAGTATCTCTTGAGTATTTTTGTTTTTTTTTAAAATCAATTTATCTTGGAATCGTCCAGAGATATTCAACATTTTATCAACTCTTGTATTTTATGCATTAGCCATGAATATCTTCGCACCATTTGTCCGATTTGAATGTTTTTTTATTAGTTGTAGCTCTTTTATTGGCGATATCATACTACAATGAGATATTCAAAAAAAGAAATGCATCATGCTGTGCAGGGCGTTAAATTTTCGTTTTTTTTTCATTACAGTTTAACGCATTCTGTGGGCAATACCAGATAACTGAGGCTTCTAAAAGCTATACATGATGTAGCCTGATGTTTCCTGAGTAAATGCAAGATGTTATAAAAATATGAATATCTCTGGAAGGGTACAAGTTTAATTGGTTTTGAAAGAGCATCAGGCTACATCACTGTATAGTTTTTAGAAGCCTCAGGTATCTGGTATTGCCCACAGAAGGCGTTAAACTGTAATGAAAAAAACCCGAACATTTAAACGCCCTGTACAGCATGATGCATTTCTTTTTTTAACATCTCATTATAATATGATATTTGCCTAATAAAAGAGCTACAACAAAAAAAACATTCAAATCGGACAAAGGGTTGCGAATATATTCATGCTAATGCATAAAATACAAGAGTTGATAAAATGTTGAATATCTCTGGGCGATTCCAAGATAAATTGGTTTTTAAAAAAACAAATACTCAAGAGATACTAGGCTACAACGTTTTATTGTTTTTTATATGCCTCAGCAACCTGGCATTGCCCACAGAAGACGTTAAAATTTGACTATAAAACATGACATTATTTAAACGCCCTGTACAACATGTAGATTTTATTTTTTGGACTTCTGTTTAATGGGGGAAATTCGATAATAACAGAGGTACAATTAAGAAAAAAACATTGAAATCCGACTAAAGATTGGGAAGATATCAATTGTTAAAATTTATCGAAATTTTAGGTGGTGCGCTAATTTTGTCCATCATATAGTTCTGCTCAAAAGTCTGTAATTTTCGAATTTTGAGCCGAAATTGGTCTCAAACGATAGGATTCGACTTCCCCATGACAAATCTGTGGTCACATTCAATTTCTGTCCTAACGGCCGTCCGTCCGGCCGTTAGCACGAGAACTCTCGAAGGGATTATCCTAGAGACTTGAAATGATGAGTTCGGGTCCCAAATGGCTTGGTTAAGTTTGTTAACCAGCCAAATCTTACAGAGTGTTCCATAAAACATGGCCATTCAAATTTGTGTTCCCCAATATCTCATAAAATACGGAACTAATCGGAATGAAATGTTACGGCCAAATGCAAGATGCTGATAACAAGTCTCATGCGAAATTTTGTGGCTATAGTGTAAACGGGACCATAGAAAATTCAGTTGGAATATTTAAAAAAAAGACTCTTTATATTTCCATAAAAACATATTCGATCCGAGTGAATTTTTATTTGCGAATGGAGATAAATATTCTGAATGTTTATCCAAAATCCATAGTTTTCAACAGAACCATAGGAAGTTCAATTGGATTATTGAAAAGAAAAATTTCTAGATTTCCATAACAGGATATTCGATTTGAATGAAATTTATTTTGAGAATCAAAACTACTATACTGAATGTTTATGCAAAATTTCAAGAGGATCGCATCATCATAACCATAGAATTTAATTTTTGTATCTATTACGTTTTTACATATTTCATTTTTTGAATAATTTCCAGATTATAGCATTCATATTGTGCTGAGATTCTGCATTTATATATTGGGTTTTAATCTCAACTCCCGTATAAAATTCTAAGGTTATAGTTTTATTGTTCCACCAAAGAACGAGAGCTCAAAAGCTCCTACTCAGGGCTTTTCTTGATTTTTTTTTCAATGAAGTGGACTGAGCCGTTTTGGATGCATATTTCTATACAATTATTCATTTATTTTAAAGCTCCGAATTAGCTCCCAAAATTTTGGAACGTTGTTTCATATATAACACCCGGTGAAACAAAAAAAATATATCTGTTAGCTTTTCGGTTTTCTGGCCATAGTTTTTGATTGCATGAAGGATTTCTGTACCATTTTGAAAAGCTAATAAAAAAGGAAAGTTTTTCCTTACATTTGTACAGCAAGTTCATAATACTTCTTTCGAGTAATTCTCAATCTTTCATCAATCACAGGTTTAGTTTTTTATGACCCTGTATATCTTGGGTTATCTGAATTTTTAATGAATACTATTTTTCAAGAAATGAGAACCATCTCCTCAGCTTGGAAAGACTATTTATTGAATAATTATCTTTGATAACGAAGAAGAAAATTTCAGAAAAGATGAAAACCGCCATATCTTGGTACCTTAACTATAGATTTTCGAACCATGCTTCACTAGACGTATTTTGCTGTAAATGACGTCAAACCAAACACTGTATAAATGTTTTTTTTTAAACATAGATAAATTGAAAATAGTAATCATAAAGAAGGTTCTGTGAGCCTATAAATTGAAGTAAGGCTCTAAAAAGGGAGTATACCAGACAGCCATGCTGGGTCCAACCACAGACTCGAAAATTATAGAACAATTCGGATGAAATGAAATCTGTAATCGAATAAATGAAATCTGTAATCAAATGAGGTTTTAATCCTGTAATGTTGGTGCATAACCCCGATAGATGGCGATGAAAATTTGCAAGTGATCTGTAATTTTCGAGTCTATGGTTGGACCCAGTCAGCCTGTCTGGCATACCTATCTTTCTAGTGCTCTAATTGAAAATTGTATTCATTTCGATGATTACTATTTTCAATTTATCTATGTTTCAAAAATCTGTTGGTAGCTGTGGTTTTGTAGATATTTTAGTATGATTTTACGTGATTTGGGGTTTATTTTATTGAAAGAATGATTTCACTTCTTGTCAACTTTTTGTATATTTTGGTATTTTTATTCAGCCTACTTATAAGGAATTATTAAAATATTACATAGATATCAACATAGAAGAAACATTGAGTTTTATATATAGTTAAATGGCCTACATTCAACACACCCCCTTAAAACACAATGTTTCATTTAGTAAAAAAATATTATGACTAACCACCATCATCTTAATTTTAAAAATCCACTTGCTAGTAAGAACTTCTTTTCCTTTTGTTGTCTTGGGATCAAGCATTTTCCATGTATTATTTTCTGTAATGATTGTTTTTCCTTTTCAATAGCTTTCTTCCAGTTATGTTTATCTGGGCCATTCATATATTCTCCATATGTTAGCATGACCATTTCATAATCGTCGTATCTTTGAGGTCTTCTTAGTTTTTTTCTATCTCGTAAATTTCTTGATTCTTGATTCTCTTTACTGTCTGTTTCTTCATTTTCTTGATTCTCTATAATCTCTGTTTCTTCATTTTCTTGATTCTCTGCAGTCTCTGTTTCTTCATTTTCTTGATTCTCTATAGTCCTGTTTCTTCATTTTCTTGATTCTGGCATACTACATATTCGTTTTCTCTTCTTCTCTATATTGTTGATCCTCATTAGTGACCAGTTGTTCATCTACAACAATTAAATTTCTTCTTTTTAAATCTTCCGCCATTTCTTCTTCTTTATGCCGCTTTTGTTTTTCTTTTTTTTGATAGAAGAATTCTTTCTGTGGTTTTATTTTCATCTCGTATACGCCATTTATGGACTTTTGTCCTTCTAGAATAGTAACTCCATCTTTTAAGACTTTTACACTGGTCTTTGTAAACAGAACATCACAGTTATTTTCTGTTATTTTATGAACAGACATGACATTCCTGTTAAGTTCTTGTTTGGCTATTCTAACAGTTCCATCATATTCACTTATGTTTGTCAGATTCGTTTTATTACACATATGTCCAGTACAGGCACTATCTACTACCATCACCAAATCTTTATTTTCTTCTGTCATGTGTATTTCAACTTCTTGAGTACGATTTATCTTCCTTCTTTCCATTTCTTCTGTGGTGACATCTTCACATGTATAAAAGGAAATTTTACCATTATTGTTGTCTCTGCCATTATTCTGTCTGTTGAATTTTCCACCTGGTTTGAAAAAACAGTTTTCTTCTTGTGGTTCGTCTTTTTGCAAATCGAACAGGCTTTATTTATGTCGTCCTTTCGACAATTGTACTTGAACTCCCGTTTATTCTTGAGAAACAGTCTTCTTCCTTGTGATTCGTCTTTTTGCATATAGGACATGGTTTAAAAATTTTTCTGTTTTTATTGAAAATAGTTTTGAAGGCAACTCTTTCATCGTTATTATTTTTCAGTCTTGATTCTTCTCTGATTAGTCGTCTAATTAAATTCTCTAAAGTTTTTTCTTCTTCTCTTGTTGATTCCCATGCTGTGGTAAAATAGTTGACTTCCTCGGGTAAAATAGACAATATTTTTGGTATGAGCATGTTGTCCGTAATTTGTTCTTTTTGTAATTTATTTAACTCAAAGGCAAGATTTTGTATAGAGCTTATGTTGCTAGCCATATCTTTTGATCTATTATACTTGAAGCTGTAGAATTCTTGAAGCAATTGTTGTGCCCTCTGAGAAGAGTCTCTTTAATATTGAATTTCATTGATTCAGTTTTCATACATTGCATGTGACGTTTCACAGCTCAAAACATGGGTTTTGACGTTTCTATCGATTGTTTTTATGATGTAATATTTGGCTTTACTGTCTTTCTGCGTCCACTTCTTCTAGCTTTCTTCCTTGTCACACATTTTCGAGTTTTTCAGTTCCATCGACAATGTCGATTAAGTCTTTTGTGGCGAAAAGTATTCTTATCTCGAAATCCCACATAGCAAATGACGCTGGGTCTTGAAGAACAGCGAGATCTTTTATATCTTCATTTTCCTGAGTCATCTTGGAGGATTTCTTGATATTTTATCTTTATTTGTAGAGATCTGGGCCCATAACCTGTGGTTTTGTAGATATTTTAGTATGATTTTATGTGATTTGGGGTTTATTTATTGAAAGAATGATTTCACTTCTTGTCAACTTTTCAGTATATTTTGTTATTTTTATTCAGCCTACTTATAAGGAATTATTAAAATATTACATAGCTGATATCAACATAGAAGAAACATTGAGTTTTAATATAGTTAAATGGCCTACATTCAACATTAGCCTCCTTAAAGGCAAAGAATTTTTTTGTTTGTCATTTTTTCTTTATCTTGAAACTGTAGGGGCGTTCGGCATCGACATCAGACGTGTCGGATCGATCTGAACCGTTCGTTTATTACATCCGGATTGAGTGGCGTAGGCATCTGGAGCGTTCGTCATAAAAATCTGAGCGATCGGACGTCGATCTTTTCGCTCGGTCTATTTCGACGGAGCAAAGCGATTTTATCCATAGAGTTTTATGTTTTTTTATATTTTTATGTTTTATGTTGAGTTCCTGATCTGACAACCGATAGATTGAAAAATTCTAACACTTTTTATTCTTCTGTTTTCATTTATTCATTAAAAACTTAATTATTTTATTAAAATTTTTCGATATAGCTATCGTAGTTATGAATGGGCAGGGGAGATATTGCTTTCTCGTTTCTTTTTCGTGTAATTATTAATTAATTAATTAGGATCCTTCGGTACAACTATCGCCGTATTGAACGACCAGTAGGGGATATTGCATTCCTCGTTTCCTTTGCATTCAGTGCATTTGCGCCTAATTATTTAATTGATATTTTACTGAAGAGCTACGAGAAGGGTGAAAGTATCGTTAAAAGATGAGCATATTTCCCAAATAGTGATCTTTGAAATCTCATAATCTATAAAAGTAGAAGAGAGCATTATGTTCTGTGGCAGATGCTCTGTACCGTTCGTTTATTCCCAGATAATAGAGAGTTGAAGTGCTGCCAAGGACGTAGACGTAAACGTTACAATTGACATGTGCTCATGCGCACTCGTCAGTTTCTTACGTTCACGCTTGGGCCGGCTTTACGTGCGACGTAAACTAGCGTCCTGTTACGTACGTACGTAGTACGTACGTACGTAACCGAAAGTTGAACGAATCCGACCGATGAAGGGCGAATGCTGGAATTTTGAAATGAATGCTTCTAACCTTAAAAATTTAAAAACAATCTAGTAGCTGAAACTTTGTTTTGAGAACACGATTAATTAACTTTTTACTTAATATCTTCCTTATTATTTATAAACTGTGATTTTGCATGTTTCTGAGAAGTGTTGAATTTTTTTCAATGCAATACTTCTGTTACGAGATTGCATATAAGTACCAAGAACTAATATATTATTTCGATAAGTTACAAATGTGGCATTTTCCTTTCAAATGAGAGTGATATTTACATACAAGTAACTCATTTGGATGATTTCCTCTAAAATTCCTGCTTTCGGCAAGAACTCAAGTTATTTCATTATTATTCATTTTGAAATTCGAATGTAATGAAGTAATCCTACAAATATATGTTCACATCATCAATTTGTTTATAGGAAACAGACAATCTGAATCGCTAATATCAGAAACTTTCTGTCAGAATACAACAAAAAGAAATAATAGGTTAGCTTTAGTCTCTAATGGTCTGCCGTACGTACGTATGGCAGTACTTCAACTCTATTTTTACTCCAAGACGTAAACGTTATATTTCTCACGTCTACGTCCACGTTCGGGCTTACGTGCTGCGCGCACTTCAACTCTCTATTACAGATGAATCTGTACGATCTGTGGTCACGTGACTAAAAAATCCGTCTGCCCAACCCTGTATTTTAGGTTAGGATATAAATTCGAAATGTGTGGGGAAACTTTAGTTAATTTAATACGTAATTTGGGGTGGCACAGAATGAGGCTTAGCGTTGCCGAGGCGCTGTAAAGATTGAAGAATTTCCTAAGTGTTATCCAATATAGGATTTCCAGAGGGTCCTATTGAGAAATTGGAGTTACGATGTAAGGTAAATATTTAAACAAGAGTAGGGCTTAGAGATAGTGAGCTTAGACAGTTCTAATAATTCTTCATATTGTGTATTGAAGTGGTGGCAGTTTTTCACAGGGCTATTCCTATTGGTGTGGATTCCTACCGCCTTTTAAAGGTGGGCCAATAAGATGACTTCAAGTAGGGGTTTAAGTGTAATAGTAATATTAAGTTTTGAGTTTGAAAGGGGATTGAATCGAAGAAACAAATCGAATTTATACTGGGTGACTCTTAACAATACGAGGGACTTAGGTATACAGGGTTTTCCTTTTAAGTTGGCCTATTAGACGTTTTTGGGAGAACTAGTGAATATTTCGTTCTGAAATTTTAGGTGAGCCTTGAGGATGAAGGAACTCTTCGCCTAAAATATTTTCAAGTCGACAGTGTTGCCACGTCTATGTCAAACGCATATCTACTTTCTTATTTCAAATGGAACTACCTATATTTTTATTTATGTATCTATTCAATACCAAATTCACAGTATAACCTCCTAAAAAAATTTCTCTGTCATGCACTGTTGCCAAGTTATGCATACATTCCTGAAATTTTTGACATCTTCCTTGCCTGTTTGGAAATGCAATATCTCGATTATCTTGTATGCGAATGGAACCAAACTCATCAATATTATAGTAAAGAATCCATGCATTCATGTGCTATATTCAGTATTTTGATACATCTTAAGGTTTTTCGAAGATTTTGCTCGGAAAATGTGGAACTTAAAATTGAAATATTTCGAGATTTCAAATGGCAACCCCATATTTATTTTACAGCATTCGATTCGAAGTAAAAAATGAATGACAGTCTCTTTTTACTTAATTTTTTATTTTGGATAGTTTTCGAATGAGATGAAAAATTCTGAAATTCTTCAGTATTTATAGTCGGCTCTATGATTATGAGGTAAACTATTGCATTAGATTCTATGGTTGAAATCATAAAAAGTGTTCGATGATCATGGATGTCATAGAAAAAAGTTTACCGATGTCATACAAACTCGAATCAGGTTGTTTCGCAATTCACGGCGAATGCCAAAAAATTATTGGAAGGACCTGTACCTGTAGGACCTTTAACAATCGTTATCCACATTTAGCAAGAATGGGGGAAAAGAAATTCCGAAAACTGGCTTTCTGTAATCCTGGTCCAATGTTCATGACCTAAACCATAGAATTCATTCCCACACAGCATTATGTCCATAGATCATGACTATAAATACTAAAGAATTTCAGTATTTTTCATTTCATTCGAAAACTATCCAAACTGAATAATTAGTGTAAAAGAGACTGCCATTCATTTTTCCTTTTGAATCGAATGCTGTAAAATAAAAATAGGGTTGCCATTGAAAATCTCGAAATATTTCAATTTTAAGTTGAACATTTCGGAGCAAAATCTCCGAAAAACCTTACGGTGCATCAAAATACTGAATGCACCACATGAATGCATGGATTCTCTGCTATAAGATTGCTGAGTTTGGTTCCGTTCGCATAGAAGATAATCGAGATATTGCATTTCCAAACAGGCAAGAAAGATGTCAAAAATTTTAAGAATTTGTGCATAGCTTGGCAACAGTGCATGGCAGAGAAATTTTTGTTAGTAGGTTATACTGCTAATTTGGTATTAAATCGATACATGAATAGAAATATGGGTAGTTCCATTCGAAATAAGAAAGTAAATATGCGTTTGGGATAGACGTGGCAACACTGTCATCATGAAAATATTTTAGGCAAAGTGTTCTTTCATCCTCAAGGCTCCACCTGAAATTTTAGAACAATATATTCACTGGTTCTCCAAAAACGTCTAATAGGCCAACTTAAAAGGAAAACCCTGTATGTTCATTAAAATTTTTTTCGATTTCCACCCCCCTTCCAAGCCTTTGGAAGGCGATGACGAGTTGACAATTCTTAATTTTTTACGGCTTCTTAAAAACACTGGGTCATAAACTATACAAAATATGAAACACTAAGTAGATGTTACTCACACATATTTTTGTAGATCTCATAACTTATTATTAGGGGTTGAAAATAACAATCCCCTAAGATTTTTCGTTCGAAAATTGTTTTCGTGGAATAGATTTTCAAAATTAAAATTATCTTATGATTGCCAACTCAATTCTGAAGAGAAAAAGTCTCCTGCAAAATTTCGATACAGTCGATGCCTTTCTCGGAAAAATAAAAACTTACAAGCAGTTATGATCACTGTTAATTTCATTTCATCGTATAAGTGTTCCATAGAATGAATATTCTAAGATATTGTATGTCTATGATAGGAGATAAAGATGTTCTATGAATCATTCTGAGGGTTTAATCATTAATTTCCGGAAGAAATTATATGCGTTATATTTCAATTTCACAAATAAAACTTTCTTTCAATTAATGAGCATAATTGACGGAACCAATTTTGAACGTCGACAATATCTTAAAATATTCATTCTATGGAACATACAATGAAACGGAATGAACATTGATCATAACTGCTCGTAAGATTTAATTTTTTTTTCGAGAAAAGTATCGACTGTATCAAAATTTTGCTAAAGACTTTTTTTCCCCAGAATTGAAGGGAAACCATAAGAAAGTTTTATTTTTCGAAAATCTACCCCAAGAAAACAATTTTGCAGGAAAATCATAAGAATGGCTAGTTTCAACCCCTAATAATATTGTTATGGGATTTAAAAAATCGCGTGAGTAACATCCCCTTAATGAATCATATTATGTATAGTTTTATTACTCAGTGTTTTTAAGAAGCCGTAAAAAAATAAAAACTGTCAACTAGTCTCATCTCCTTCCAAAGGCTGTATCTTGGAAGGGAGGTCAATTTCGAATAGATTTATATGAACTCCCCTGCTTATTTTCATCTGGAACATTCCTTTACTTCCTTTCGCATTTGTTCACAGGCACCTTGATAATTAAGGTAGTGAGAATCGAACTCGAAAAATCGAAAGGATTATACAGGGTTTTCTTTTAAGTTGGCCTATTAGACGTTTTAGGAGAACTAGTGAATATTTCGTTCTGAAATTTTGGTGCAGCCCTAAGGGTGAAGGAACTCTTCGCCTAAAATATTTTCAAGTCGACAGTGTTGCCACATCTATCTCAAACGCATATCTACTTTCTTATTTCAAATGGAACTACCTATATTTTCATTTATATCGATTCAATACCAATTTGCAGTATAACCCACTAAAAAAAATTTTCTCTGCTATGCACTGTTGCCAAGTTATTCACAAATTCCTGAAAATTTTGGCATTTGCATTGCCAGTTTGGAAATGCAATATCTCGATTATTTTTTATGCGAACGGAACCAAAATCAGCAGTCTTCTAGTAAAGACTCCATGCATTCATGTGGTATATTCAGTATTTTGATACATCGTAAGGTTTTTCGAAGATATTGCTGCGAAAATGTGAAACTCAAAATTGAAATATTTCAGATTTTCAAATGGCAACCCCATATTTATTTTACAGCATTCGATTCGAAATGAAAAATGAATGGCAGTCTCATTTTACACTAATTATTATTTTGGATAGTTTTCGAATGGATGAAAAATACTGAAATTTTTCAGTATTTATAGTTCATGATCTATGGTTCTGTTTACGATGAAATGTTTCTATGATTATGGCGTGAATTGTTGAAGTAGATTCTATGGTTGAAATCATAAAAAAGTATTCGATGATCATGGATGTCATAGAAAAAGTTTACCCATATTATTCAAACACGATTCGGGTTGTTTCACAATTCACGGGAATGCCAAAAATTATTGAAAGGACCTGTAGGACCTTTAACAATCGTTATTCACATTTAGCACGAATGATCGGAAAGAATCCAAAATTGTTTAGACTTTCTGTAATCCTGGCCCTATGTTCATGACCTCAACAATAGGATTCATTCCGATAATTCACTTAATAATCACACAGCATTATGTCTATTGAACATGACTATAAAACTGAAAAATTTCAGTATTTTTCATCCATTTGAAATCTCAAAAATAAATAATTAGTGAACATAAGGCCAGGATTACAGAAAGCCTAAACAATTTTCGGAATTTCTTTCAAGACATTCTTGTTAAATGTGAATAACGATTTTAAAAGGCATTTACTATTTGAATTGTGAAACAACCCGAATCGTGTTTGAATAGTATGGGTAAACTTTTTCTTGACATCCATGATCATCGAATACTTTTTTTTATATTTCATCGTAAACAGAACCATAGATCATGAACTTAAAATACTAATACTGAAAAATTTCAGTATTTTTCATCTCATTCGAAAACTATCCAAAATAAATAGTTAGTGTGAGAGGGGACTGCCATTCATTTTTTATTTCGAATCGAATGCTGTAAAATAAATATGGGGTTGCCATTTGAAAATCTCGAAATTTCAATTTTGAGTTTCACATTTTCGCAGCAATATCTTCGAAAAACCTTACGATGTATCAAAATACTGAATATACCACATGAATGCATGGAGTCTCTACTATGAGACTGCGGATTTTGGTTCCGTTCGCATGAAAAATAATCGAGATATTGCATTTCCCAACTGGCAATGCAAATGCCAAAAGTTCAGGAATTTTTGAATAACTTGGCAACAGTGCATGGCAGAGAAATTTTTTTAGTGGGTTATACTGCGAATTTTTTATTGAATCGATGCATAAATGAAAATATAGGTAGTTCCATTTGAAATAAGAAAGTAGATATGCGTTTGAGATAGACGTGGCAACACTGTCGACTAGAAAATATTTTAGGCGAAGAGTTCCTTCACCGTCAAGGCTGCACCTAAAATTTCAGAACGAATATTCACTAGTTCTCCTAAAACGTCTAATAGGCCAACTTAAAAGGAAAACCCTGTACAGTTGACTGATGAAGTATAGACGTCGAGAAAAGTTATCGAAGCTCACAAACATTTGGGCAAAATTATTGCTCGGGTTTCGCTTGAAAAAACCGTGCAATAGTTTATTCTCTACTTCGTAAGCAATATTCTAAATGTTTCATCTCAGCTGATCAGTGATTTGCAAGTGAGAAATGCAAATATGGTGTATAATAAACTTTGGAAGGCTCTTATTATCAACAAGATACATGCTGAAACATCAATGATGAATAGATAATCAGCTTATACACTATCGCAAAAAATGATGATTATATGAGTAGGCTCAGTAATTAGCATAGATCCAATAATCGAATGATTTGGGTTATTGATTGACATCATGCTGTGGGAACTGTATATTGTATCAAATCACTTGATATACAATTATCTGCAATACATTGATTAATTAATGATTGAACGACTATTACTAACGTAACTACAAACATAACTGTCATACCAATTGGTACGAATGCGACAGGTAATTATTCGATATCAATAGGATAATTTCTATGAGAAATAGTTTTTTTCCGTACCTAAATACGAAATGTTCAATAAGTAGACGGAGAAATATAAATACTAGCTTTTACCCGCGACTTTCGTCCGCATAAGTTTTTTTTGTTTTATCCCGGCTGTAAGTCCCCCTGCAACAATGTCCCACTATCGTGTTCCAGTCCTCAACTTCACATCAAATTTGTTCAAAAGCAACCTAAGCTACATAATGGATAGCTCCGAATGTTTCCTTAGTAAATATAAAAAGTAAATAATGTAAATCGGTTCAAAATACTACTAACTACCTACCTGCCAACCCCCGATGTTAGACAGTGCGTGACATCCGCAACATCGTCTGCGTAGAAAGTACTAAATTATGGCGCCTACCGACCATCTAAGTTAGAGAAAGTGATCAAATACTAACTTGAAGTCTTAGTAACACTCAGTTAAAAAAAAACATCAAAATCATTTCAGTAGCTATGGCGTCATGCGCTTCTTGACACGATCACGCTAGATTTCCGCGGGAATGAGGTATTTTCCCGCCGTAAAAGTAGCCTGTGTCCGTGCCTAGGATCCTATATTTATATTAACCAAGTCTCATAAAAATCCGTTCAGACGTAAGGCGTGAATGAGGTAATTTTTTAAACAAACGATTAAAAATCACTAACTTAATTAGTTTTTGCCTACTGCCTACGCCTTAAGTACGATAGCATGAATATTAATAGCCCATATCGTTTTCTAGGTTACTATCTATCCCCTAACTAAATTCCATCAAAATCCGTTCAGCGTTTAGAGACTGATAGAGCAAAACTCCCAGCAGAAACCATAAAAAATCACTAACTCAATTCAGGTTTCTGCCTACTTCCTACCCCCTAAGTATCCATTTTTAGGTAACCATCTATTACCTTACTAAATTTCATCAAAATTTTGTTCAGCAGCCGTTTAGACGTGAAAGAGCAAAGTTCCAACAAAAACGACTAAAAATCACTACCAATTTAGTTACCTGCTACTACCTGCCTACCCCTAAGAACGATGGCGTGATTATTTATAGCCTATGACCATTTCTAGGTTATCATCTATCACCATACCAAAATTTCATCGAATCCGTTCAGTCAGCCGTTTAGGCGTGAAAGAGTAACAGACAGACAGGCAGACAGAGTTACTTCTTTCGCATTTATAATATTAGTATGGATAATAATTCATTCATTGAATAATCACTTTATTTTTAACTAATAGGTACGACAATTTTACACTATCTTTCAAATTGGTTTTCCATCTTCTGCTCAAATTTGCTTGATAGTTGAAGTGCTTCTATACCTGATGAAGAAACAGTGTGCCATTTGAAAACTTACCAGCCAATTATGTCGCGACAAGGATGTTTCCGAGAAAATGCCGGAAAGATCAATTTTTTAAGGGAGGGGACATTTTTGAACAGAATTGTAAGCCGAAATCTCCTCACTCCTAGGTGCAGGGACTATTCACCCCTAAATTCTTAATTAGGAATAGAAGTGACCTAAACCCCAACTATTAGAAAAAGTGTCCCAAATACAGGGTGTTACCTAAACATGCGGCAAAAATTCAGGGGGTTGTTCCTTGGACTATTTTAAGCATGTTTTGTCCTTTGATGATTTTGAAAAACCTCTTTGTTTCGAAGATACAGGGCGAACAACATTTTTCATATTATTTTAAAAATAATAATAGTTTAAATAAAAATGCGTACCGCACTGTGTTTACTAAGTAGGTACAATTTATTTTTAAATTTGTTTAACACATTCCAATTACAAAAACGGCCAGTTTTTTGACTTAAATTGATAAGTTCAGATGGTAAAGGAATACAGATTAAACACGGTTTTCATTTGAATTCGTTTTTTTGGCTAGAAGTGGTCATTTTCAACAGTTTTTGTAGGTAAAGTTAATTTTCATGTAATTTTTCGTAATAAAATGTTATTATCTAAAACTTTGTCTCCCTGTATCTTCGAAACAAAGAGGTTTTTCAAAAATCATCAAAGGACAAAATATTCTTAGAATAGTCCAAGGAACAATCCCCTGAATTTTTGCCGCATGTTTAGAAACACCCTGTAAAATACTATAGTTTGCAAATTTTGATGACTCTTCTTCCATTATTTGCAAGGCGTTCATATTTACTGTGCTATTCTCTCGTGAATTATCTCTTGTACGAATGACCCATACAACAGTATTAAAAAATAGTGACACTCACTAAAGCATTTATCCTTATCACAGAAAACTTGGTTACGTATGTACCGGGTGTCCTAAATTCGTTGTCTAGTGAGGAGATCTCAAAAAACCCGATGAGCTAGAACAAAATGTAATAAGAAGAATTGATTACTTCAAGTGAATTCTACTGAAAAAAGTGCCTGTAAAATGTTTTAGTTTCATGTTTATAACATCAGTAATAAAGAAGTTATGAGACTTTTCATTTGACGCCGATTTCCAATTTCTCTAATAGCTCGAAATCGATTTGACTTAGAAGGTTGCGGTTTTCACCAAATGAACTCTCTCAAATCGAGAGCCCAAAATGTGCCACTCATTTTGTTCTTGCTCATCGGGCTCCTGAGACCCCTCACTAGATAACGAATTTAGGACACCCGGTATCTACAATCCATCGTTTGCATAAGAAACGAAAATACGCAGGTTATCAATGATTTAAGCAATAAAATATCTGCAAACTGTAGATATGTAACTATAAAGGGGAATATTGTCTTCCAATTATTGAGTATAGCTCACTCTCTACTCCCCATTAATAATTTAGGGGTGCTCCTTACACCCTAAGATTGAGGAGATTGGCTTACAATTATTCTGCTAGAAACATGCCCCCTCCGAATAAAAATTGACCTGTTTTTGCATTTTCTCTGAAAACATTCTTGTAGGGACATAATTGGCCTGTTTTCAAAATTTAACACTGTATGTTCATCAGGTAGGAAATAACTTCAACTATCAACTAAATTAGAGCAGAAGATGGAAAACCAATTCGACAGATAGTGTAAAATGTGTCGTACCTTTTAATCAAGAATGAAGTGATTATTCTATTAATGGATTATTTAATTTATATTTCTCCTCTACTTATTGAACATTTTGTATTTGAGTAGATACGAAAAAATATCCCTGATAGAAATTTTCTGATCGATATCTGCTGCAGGATCCCTAAATTCGAAATATGCCTGTCGAACTTGTATCAATAGGTATGACAGTAATGTTTGCAGTTACCTTAGTAGGTAATAGTCGTTCAATCAGTAATCAACTAATGTATTGCAGATAATTGTATATCAAGTGATTGATACATTATGAAGTTCCCCACAACATGATATCAAATAGCCCAAATCATTCGAGGACTGGATCTATGCTATTACTGAGCCTACTCATCATTTTTCACGATCATGCATGTAAGCTGATTATCTATTCATCATTATCATTGATTTTCAGCTCCTGTAACTACTTCAAGGAATTTGAAACCATAGTATTCATGTAAAGGGACAAGTTTTTAAATTGTCACCCTGTATAAGGAATACAGTGAAGATAATTCATTGTTTCATCACCAAAACAGAATTCTTGATACTTCTGGATTCTGCAAACAATTTCCGAAAAACACAATTACCTACTATACAATGAACTAATGACAATGACGTTGATACTTCCATTCTAGCAAACAAAATAAATTATAACTTAACGCATGTGACGAGCTGTGTGATAAATTCACTAATTACAAGAAAATATATGAAATGCTATATGACACACAATGCTATACGCCTTTTTATGTTGAAAGGAATAATTTATTTTATACGGTTTTTTGGCTACGGTTGTACATTTCCAGAGGAAGAAACGAACAAATTTATACAATATGCTTCTTGAATGTGAAGCACTATCGGTATTGAATATTTAAAGCGCTATCTGAATATCTGTATTTGTTTTGAGATATTCGAACTCCTGAGCTGTTCCAGAGCTCTGTGTATCTGATAAGTGCTAAATGCTTGTTACTTTTCGATTTGTAGCAATTTTTTGTGACAAGGCGATCGTTCTTCTTAAATGAGCGCTATATCCCTTGGGCGAAATGTCTGTTATTTTCGAATTTTGAGCCGAAAATGGTCTCAAACGATAGGGTTCTACTACCTAACGACGAATTCGTGGTCCAAATTCAATTCTGACCATTCAAAATTTTTGTTCGATATGTCAAACAAAACGAGACCCATCGAAATGAAATATTGAGGTCATATAGAGAGAAGCTCATAATCAGCTTCATGCAAAATTTGGTGGCCATAGTGTAAACAGAACCATAGAAAATTGAAGAAAATTGAGAAGACGAATCTTTATTTCCATAACAAGATATCGGATTCAATTGAAATTTTCTAGTCAATGAAAACTGTTGTAGGTACTGAATTTTCATAAAAACTTTTGTGGCCATAGTGTTGAGAGAACCATAAAAAAATTCTATTGGAGTATTACAAAATAATCTCCATATTTCCATAACCGATTCAAGTAAAATTTACGAATCAAAACTAATATACAGAATATTCATGTAAAATGTTGAGAGGATCGCATCATCAGAAAATAAAATTAAATTTTTGTAATTATTTATTTTTTACATATTTCATTATTTGAATAATTTTTCAGAATATAATTCCGTTTGTTTTGAGATTTTGCATTTTTATATTTGGTATCAATCTCAAATCTCATATAAAATTTTGAGATAAAAGCCTTATTGCTCCACCAAAGAAAGAGCGATCAAAAGACTCCTGCTTAGGGTTTTTCTTGAATTTTTATTCTGTGAAAAATGTATGCATACGACCTTACTAGTCCAACTGGAACCATCACGTACTTTATCAAATCGAAAGCTTGTAAGAATATCTTTGTAAAAAAACCAAATCAAACCTGAATGAAAATTCAAGAAACATCGACGTGAAAAAATTTATTCTATACTTTTCACAGCAACATTTTGATTTTTGTTTGTTTTTTCTTATGGAAATTTTCCAAGAATTCGTCAGAGATTT
>JACDNR010000055.1:0-31681 GCA_013421045.1 Propylea japonica | reverse complement strand
TTCGAATTGGAAACTATGTATTTTAAATTCTGATACATATACTGAGAACTGTTGATCACATTTAGTTCTTTATAAATTCAATTTCCTGATTGTCGCCAAATAATCAATTTTCTCCGATTTGTTATTGTAATACTGATGGGCATGGGCATTCCAATGGTTCCAGAAAAAAAACGTTACCGATTGTTTTTTGGTAAGCTAGCGATTTCAAACGATCAGAATTGGCGGTTGAGTGTGACGTACGCGTTAGCATTCATTTCATTGGTTAAATTTTGAATCACAGTTCACAACGATGCTAACCGTCATATGAAAACAATACAATATACTTAAAATGCCAATTATTCAACAAGAATAACTTTGTTCGGAAAATGACTATATAAACCTCCCAAATTTTCCTAAAACAGACTGTCCAACCTACCAATATTATAAAAACGAACTGCCTGCATATCCTGGTTCAATAATCGACCAAAAATGGCGTCTGTGTGTGGAAAAACCGCCACAAACTAAAATCATCGAAAAACGATTACATAGCACAGATCATTCTGATCTCGATTTAGACGTGACCTTTATTATTTTATCATTCTACGAACGGAAGGTTTTTACGATATTTTTCCAAACAATTGTCTCGTCGAATTCTGGAAAATCACCGAGATAAACAATTTCGAAACCGTAGCTGCCAATATCGCGAACCCGATGTCGCCATTACGTATTGCCCATAGATATATTTCGGAATAAGTCATAGAATTTCTGGGAAAAAACACAAATTGGAAACTCTATTTCAGATCAAATAACCGCCCATCATGGTATAGTTCAATGTTCATTCTTATGGATGTTGACTTGGTAGGGGGTAATTCTTCTTGCTAAATACCCACTAATGTGGGTAATTAATTTTGATGGGTTTGATTAGTTCAGGTTTTCATTCTTGGAATGATTATTTGACATGACGAACTTTCCCAAGATATTTACCTTTTCTTTATTGTTATTCTCGCGAGCTTTTTTCTGGGAGATCCACGTGCTGTTGTTTATTCAGGATATCTGTGGTTGAGGAATTTTTGACATAATAAGTCTCCAGCACGACTAAGTTTGAGACATAGAGAAAAAATTCAAGGTTAAAAGTGACTACTACGGTTCAGTCCAATCTAACAAATAACTGTCTATACTCCGTTCACATACTTATTATTAAGCACAAAGTAGGCGTTTGTTTATTTATCTGAGAGGCAGTATTTGCTGTCATAACGACGAACAAAGTCAACGTTGCGGATGCACCTAGGCTATACCTACATAAGAGCTTTCGAATTTAGATCAGAGAACTACGCTATGTATGCAATTTTTCGTGATATTGACAACATTGCGCATTAATCTGACAAGAAAATAAACAACATAACCTAAGATTCAATGTACAATGTGGAATATGCCAAATTTTCATGGCCAACCGACAGCTCAAAGTTTCGTGAACGGACTATATTATCCTTTCACATAGATATTATTGAGCACAAAGTAGTCCATGGAACCAAAAAAACGGATTACGCTATGATTTTCTGAGAGTCCATTATTAGTAAAATGATTTTTCTAGAAATCACTACAAACGCACATTCTCAGTTTCGATTTCAAAGAAATTATACGGCATTTTTACATTTGTTCATATTAGGGAAACAATTATTCAAATATAGTGGAAATCCGCAAAAAATTCGTTATAAAGAAATTTGTTTCTATAGTCGGCAATGTCGCGGTCGACTTTACTGATAAATTTAGTTTATCATTCAAACTCTTAAGCACTTGCTTTCAGACATTTCCGTACAACTTCTCACACTAGCTAATGGTTAGATTGAAACCAAACAGCCAAGGGGTGTATTTAAAACTGTTTCAGAAGGATCTCTCTGCCCGCCGTAATGATTTTGTTTAAGGTCGGGATTTATTACGTATGTCCGGAAAAAATTTCGGAAAAAACCCAGCCTTATACCATCTTACCAATACCCATTCAAAGAGTGATGTTCTTTGAATATTTCATTATAGAGAGATTTACTTTCGTTTTAGAGGGTGTTTTTTACATGAAATTTGGATTCAAGTGCAATGTTTTGTACGAAATTCGTTATACAGACGTTCGTTATAGGGAAGTTCCACTGTATTGAGTAATGTTTTCGTCTTTTTGAATGTTATCGTGTTACTGGTCAGCCTTTAATGAACTCATATGAATAAATTCCAAATTAGTGGGATTCTCATAAATAATTCGTAATTTTGTTTCTATATGCCATAATCTAGAGAGGACCCCAAAAATTCAGGGGTGCCTTACGGAGAAAAGTCCTAACCAACTAATTTCAAAGCGCACGAAATATGTAGGTAATCAGCTGTTTTCATTCCAATTTCCATCACTCCACGCATAACAAGTAGTAGTCGACTTATGTTGGTGCGCATGACTGGGGAATCCCGACTTAACGTCAATAGTACACGAGGTCGTAGTTAAGTTATCCTCTCGCCATTCAATTCATTCATTACGAAAACATTGTTTGCTTGTACGTGCGTGCATTTCCATAAAATTTCCCTTTCAGATCCCGATTTTTCGTTCGATTCGCCACGATCGACTGTGCGCTGTGTTTTTCACGATGAACTCGCGTGTTCGCTGAAGTTTGTACGTTTTCCAATTCGAATTATCCGAATACTTGTGTTGACCCCTCTCACTTTGGAAAATCCGGAGAAAGTTTTTATCGTAACATCCTGTAAACAAACGATTCCTTCAACATGACGTCTAGAAGAGATGGCCAAACATCGGATTCTGTTTCAGATAATCCCAAAAAACACAGTGAGAATGAATATACGGACAGTGGGTTCCTTTCTAGTGAAAACATGATAGTTTCGGAAGAAATCACAGATGTTGAGGACGAAGAGGAAATGCCTGGAAAAGCTGGAAAAACTGAGAAAAAGTCTGATTTTTTGCAAGGTTGAGGAAGCTATGTATGTGGATAGCTGTGTTATGTGTTTATCAGAAGATTTGTAAATTTGAACATAGAAGAAAATCCTAACCTCAACGACCTCGGTTCAAAGCGAAAACCTGTTGATTGCAGCAAAAGCAGGCAGTCGCAGATTGAATCTGATAGGGAAAACTTCCAAAGAAAATGCCTGGATATCGTTTTACCAACAGGATGAAGATGGAGATACGTAAGTTTTACCTTTTAAATATAAATACCCCTGTATATGGCCCCATAAAAATATGAGAACAAGGAAGTCATATCTATCGATTACTTATCGAAATTTCGTGGCGATGAGATGATATCAGGTTTTAAAATATTCTCCTAATTAGATTACAAAGAAACTTACGGAGTACAATATGCAGATTGGGTAGAAATGTCAATTCCTGTATTGGAATGTATATACGATCGGATTGTGATTACATTGTTTAAGACCACAGAGGGGTATTAATATTTTTGAGCGATTTTTCCTCTGCTTTTTCTTGAAAGAATAGCGAAACAGCTCACCTGAAAGTCTGAAAGTTAATATTTCGTGCCGGAAATGGTCTGAATGACTATTTTGGACTGACAGACCCATACGAAAAATCCGAGGTCAAAAAATGTTATTCTGTCTGACCGACTGTAAACCACTTTATTTTCACGGAAGGAAAAGGGCCTTAATATCGGTCAAAATTATCTAGAGTCTAATTATGATTTGAAAATTCTTTTAGTTCCATTATCAAGACAAGAGATCCAATCGATTCGAAAAGGTGTTTACTGAGGTCAAAAAGAAGGAATTAGTTCATGTCAATGTCATTGATTCATTGACATTACTTGATGTTTCTATGGTAAACAACATATATATATATATAACAGGGTGTCCCGGAAAAATGTGGGAAATCTCTCGGATTCAGATAGAACATGAAAAATGAAGAAGACAAGTTCCCATAATTTTCTTCCTAGCGGCCCCTCTAAATGACCCCACTGGAAATTCATTTAAGTGGAATAAATTTCAATTACTTACTTACTTCTTTCATTATTTTCTTTTTCGAACACGGTTCATTCTATCGACACTGAAACAAGAGTACCTTCCTTTAGCTTAACGTCAAGGTATCCAAATTTGTTTTTTTTAGCACCTTATCATACGGGTGTTAAAAATGTAAGCATTAAAATGTACAACCCGGTCCGCCCCTGGTAAACTGAACAAGCTAATTGAAATTGAGTGCGGTGATTTAAAATGTCCTTAATACTATTAATCATATAAAAATTTTCATCAAATTATATCCAGTAGTTTGAAACTTATCCACTAAAATGGATTTCCCGTAGCGTCATTTAGGAGGTCGTATCTTAGTAGGGAGGGCCGCTAGGAAAAAAAATTATGGGAACTTGTCATCTTCATTTTTTATGTTCTATCTGAATCCGAGAAATTCCCACATTTTCCGGGACACCCTATATAATACAAGTCGAAAGATGTTTCATATTGGGAAAACAATAAATCAATTTCCTCAAAAAAATCTCTTAATTTACAAGGTAAACAATCGAATGTCACCCTGTAAAAATTTAATTCTGTTTTTTTGTTGATTTAAATTTAAATCAACACTCAATAGTGCCGTTTTTTTGTAAGACGTTCGCGACTTTCACGTTTTGTTGCTTTACGATAAAATTTATCGCAATTTATTCTGAATCGGAAGAGTTTCCGTTGCGGGTATCTCAACAAATAAAAACCGGAATCCGAAATAATGGAAGATACCTCGATGCTAGTTTGGTATATTCAGATCTTTGTTATCTGCGGTGAAAGTGTTTTCAAGACTTTTTCGACGTAATACATTACGTTGAACAACTATCTCTTTAGATTGGGAATATGGTGCAAGATCGATGTTTTCACAACTAGCTGTATGTCTCTTGAAATTGGCGATTGTCATATACAGGGTGGTTGGGAGATTAGATCTAAATGTTGATCGTACGATGTGTCTATACAGATTTGGAAATTCACATCTGAAACCGATATACAATGCATCAGACAGAGAATTCTTCCGTCTAGTTGCAACGATGAATAGTCGAGATAATCACGTGCTGTAACTGAATGAATTCCGTTGACTTATTGCAATAAACCTAGTCTTGTCTCTCTCTTATCGCAGTATGGTAGGGAACCTGCAGTCCACGTATAGAATTTTAATTTGTCAGGCTGCCCGTAATACTCGATTCAAGTATTTACTGTTGCCTACCACTACAATGAATTATGCTCCTCCCAACGATAAGAGAGAGACAAGACTAGAATATTGCAATAAGACAACGGAATTCAGTGTGTTACAGCACGTGATAGTCTCGACTATTCATCTGTGCAACTGGACGGAAGAATTCTCTGTCTGATGCTTGTATATCGTTTGTTTCAGATGTGAATTTCCAAACTTGTATATGAAATCGTAGTACCAAAAACATGGCACTGATTTCTAGAAATATACTCTCTCTTAATATCAACATGAAGCCTCTTATTGAAAAAACTTTTATATGACGAATGCAATCAAAAGCTAGCTATGATTTTTTTGTGGTATCTCTAAACCACAGAATCGACGTTCCCAATGAATACAAAATCACGGTATCTATTAATATTGGGTCTTTACCAAATTTCTCGATTATCATAAATTATAATTTTGTGTAATAATGGACTAATACTGTACTCAATATTAGAATGACTTTGCTCCTTTAACTAACAGGGCTTATCAAAATCAAACCACATCATCCTAGTGATGTTGTACAATGATCTCTTATCTCATTATACATTTTTATCATTATTCTGAAATTGAATGCGATATTTGTGGGAAGACCGCTGTTATAATCTATGGGAGATAATTTATCCTTATTATGGTTATCGGGAAGGCAGTTTCGTGAAAATCTGAGGGTCTGAAAGATGATCCCTCAGAAAGCCAGACTTGGTTTTATAAACCCTCCTCTAAAGCCTCAATTACACTCAGCCCTTCCTACTGCCACTCGCGCGTCGGCAATAATTCCGAAATACTTCTGCGACAGTAACGAAGGCAGTGAGCATTCACACTCAGCTGCAACATAGCCCGCCATTTCGGTAGATGTCACCTTTGAAGCTGTCATTTTTGACATTTGACAAGAGAAACTACACCATTAATAAAAATGGAACGATACACGCTTCAATAACGCATTGAATTATTAAAATTCACTATAAAATGGTGAAAATTTGGCAGAGACGATTCGTAAAACTCGAAAACATTTTTGGGTCGTGTGAAGCAATCTTGTCGGACCGCAATAAAGAAATTGGTGAAAAAATTCGAGCTGTTGGGACAAGTTAGTGATGTGAAGAATATAAAACCCGTGCACGTCGCTCAAGAACAACAACGAGGATATTGCTTTTTCGAAAAATGAGGCTGGAGCAACAGTTACGGTAAATGGATTGCGCTATCGAGAGATGATTAATGATTTTTTATGGCCGAAATTGGTAGTAGTAATTTGGACAACGTTTACTTTCAACAAAACGGTGCTACGTGCCACGCAAGCAACGGAACCATCGATTTTTGCGGGAAAAGTTTCCGGACCGTGTTATCTCTCGAAGAGGGGATCACAATTGGCCACCGAGATCTTGTGATGAACACCTTGCGACTTCTTCCTTTGGGGCCACGTGAAAGAGAAGGTCTACGCCAATAGCCCAGCGTCGATTCAAGACCTCAAAAATGGAATTCGTAAGGCTATCGAGGACATAGGGCAGCCACTTTGCGATTTGGTTATGGAAATTTCATTAAAAGAATATGGTCCTTGTAAACGTGGTCGTGGTGATCATTTGCCTGATGTTATTTATTTTCCACTATTAACTGCATAGCTTCTTCTTTTAATGAAATAAACATCCGATCATTCATATTGAAAAATGGCATTTTTCTTTGAATATCAAAATAACACCTCTTACTGGAAACCCCTTTATTATAAGTATAGCTATAACGACCCCAGTTTAATACCGGTGTGAAGTTAGCAGCCACTTTCTTCGGAGAGAGCGGCCGTTTTACCAGTGGCGTCGGGTGAAATATAATGTATCATAACTTTTGACTGGAATGAAGTATCTCTGAAATTTCTAGAATATCTTTCTGAAATGATTTCCAATATTATACTAGAAAATCAGATTTTTCTCCCACCCGGAACTGTGAAAAAAAGCCTTGGAAAAAAAGAGAAAATTATGATCAATCAAAAATAACCGAAGAAAATGGCCTCTACCGATGAAACTCACAGGATACGTTTATTATGACCTAAGGAACAAGTGTTATCAACTCATCTCCTTCGGAAGGGGCCGAGGGGTGAAAATCGACGCCGCCTCCATAGAACCTATTTTTATTCTGAACACATCGAAGAAAATGACCTCTACCAATGAACTCACTGGATACGTTCTTTGTCATTTAAGGAACAAGTGTTATAAATTTCATCCCCTTCGGATGGGGCCGAGGGGTGGAAATCGACTCCGCCGCCTCCATATCTCACACTTATAGAAAACACCCGAAGAAAATGGCCTCTACCGATGAACTCACAGGATACGTTTATTATGACCTGAGGAACAAGTGTTATCAATTTCATCTTCTTCGGATGGGGCGAGGGGTGGAAATCGACTCCGCCGCCTCCATGTCTCACAATTATTATAGAAAAAACACCGAAGAAATGGCCTCTACCGATGAAACTCACAGGATACGTTTATTATGACCTAAGGAACAAGTGTTATCAATCTCATCACCTTCGGAAGTGGCCGAGGGGTGAAAATCGACGCCGCCTCCATAGAACCTATTATTATTCTGACCACATCGAAGAAAATGACCTCTACCAATGAAACTCACAGGATACTTCTTTGTGATTTGAGGAACAAGTGTTATAAATTTCATCTCCTTCGGATGGCCACAAAGAACGTATCTGTGAGTTTCATTGGTAGAGGTCATTTTCTTCGATTGTTCAGAAAAATAATAGGTTCTATGGAGCTGCGTCGATTTTCACCCCTCGGCCCCTTCGAAGGTGATGAGATTGATAACACTTGTTCCTTAGGTCATAATAACGTATCCTGTGAGTTCATCGGTAGAGGCCATTTTCTTCGGTTGTTTTTATAATAATTGTGAGACATGGAGGCGGCGTAGTCGATTTCCACCCCTCGGCCTCATCCGAAGAAGATGAAATTGATAAAACTTGTTCCTCAGGTCATAATAAACGTATCTGTGAGTTTCATCGGTAGAGGCCATTTTCTTCGGTGTTTTTCTATAAGTGTGAGATATGGAGGCGGCGGAGTCGATTTCCACCCCTCGGCCCCATCCGAAGAAAATGAAATTCATAACACTTGTTCCTTAAATGACAAAGAACGTATCCCGTGAGTTTCATTGGTAGAGGTCATTTTCTTCGATGTGTTCAAATAATAATAGGTTCTATGGAGGCGGCGTCGATTTTCACCCTCGGCCCCTTCCGAAGGTGATGAGATTGATAACACTTGTTCCTTAGGTCATAATAAAACGTATCCGTAGTTTCATCGGTAGAGGCCATTTTCTTCGGTGTTTTTCTATAATAATTGTGAGACATGGAGGCGGGGCGGAGTCGATTTCCACCCTCGGCCTCATCCGAAGAAGATGAAATTGATAAAACTTGTTCCTCAGGTCCTAATAAACGTATCCTGTGAGTTTCATCGGTAGAGGCCATTTTCTTCGGTGTTTTTCTAAGTGTGAGATATGGAGGCGGCGGAGTCGATTTCCACCCCTCGGCCCCATCCGAAGGGGATGAAATTATAACACTTGTTCCTTAATGACAAAGAACGTATCCTGTGAGTTTCATTGGTAGAGGTCATTTTCTCGATGTGTTCAGAATAATAATAGGTTCTATGGAGGCGGCGTCGATTTTCACCCCTCGGACCCTTCCGAAGGAGATGAGGTTGACAACACTTGTTCCTTAGGTCATAATAAACGTATCCTGTGAGTTTCATCGGTAGAGGCCATTTTCTTCGGTTATTTTTGATTGATCATAATTTTCTCTTTTTTTCCAGGGCTTTTTTTCGCAGTTCCGGGTGGGAGAAAAATCTGATTTTCTAGTATAATATTCGAAATCATTTCAGAAAGATATTCTAGAAATTTCAGATCGCTACTTCATTCCAGTCAAAAGTTATGATACATTATATTTCACCGACGCCACTGGTAAAACGGCCGCTCTCTCCGAAGAAAGTGGCTGCTAACTTCACATCGGTAGTTTTAATAATCATTATCAGTTATCACCCTATCCAAATATCGTATTTAGGCATCCTTTCTTGCAGAGAACTTCACTTATCGATAGCCAATGGCGTTTTAGACGTAGCTGCCGCACTTATACAAATGGCCCCCCATCCAAGACTTTTGGACACTGCAAACGACGATGCATTACGCCCTTACACATCGCAGTCTCTATGCGTCTTAGCAGCATAGTCCGGCTGCTGATCATCGCAGGTGCCAGGCCCGGACCCAGAAATTCGGCGGGGGATTCCCCTCTTCACATCGCTGCCAGACTGGGCGATTTGGACAGTTGTAGGGCTATTTTGTACCCCGTGCAGAGCCAGGAAAGGGAGCAGTTGGGACTTAGGTACCCTGCACAGCTTTATTCGAATTTCGATTTGGAACAGTGGAATTATGAAGGTGAGATTTTACAGGTTTCTACTAGGAAGTTTGTTGAAATTGTAGTTTTCTGTAAGGGTGAAGTTGTTCGGTTCGTTGTTGAGTTTTTTATGGTTCAAATCTTAGACCTTTGTCCAAGGTTCACATTGACAGTTATGAGTGGATATAAACATCTATTTGAGTCGAATTTTGGCGATGTAACCACAGCTTGCCATAGTTACATAGTTGTAGTTGATAGTTAATACAAGAATTATTTAAGCAGTAATAAATATTTCAATATATTTCAATTCAATATTCTCTCCCCCAAAAGAAAACAATGAATTTGCAAGTAACGGATACAACCATTTTTATATTTTTGAGCACGAGTGCTATATCGTTTTACCCAGATGTCTGTAATTCCCGAATTTTGATCCTAAAATGGTCTCAAATGATAAGGTTGACTCACTGATAATGAATCCGTGGTCAAATACAATTCTGCCGGTTCTAAATGGCTCGGTTAAGTTCGTTAACCAGCCAAATCGTACAGGGTGTTTCATAAAATATGCCCATTCAAAATTTTTGTTCCTCAATATCTCAAACGAAAGGAAATCCATCGAAATGAAATGCTGGAGCCCTATGCGAGATGGTCATAATAAGATCCATGCAAAAGTTTGTTTCCATAGTGTTAACAGAACTAAATATTTCAATATATTTCAATTCAATATTCTCTCCCCCAAAAGAAAACAATGAATTTGCAAGTAACGGATACAACCATTCTTATATTTTTGAGCACGAGTGCTATATCGTTTTACCCAGATGTCTGTAATTCCCGAATTTTGATCCTAAAATGGTCTCCAATGATAAGGTTTGACTCACTGATGATGAATCCGTGGTCAAATTCAATTCTGCCGGTTCTAAATGGCTCGGTTAAGTTCGTTACCAGCCAAATCGTACAGGGTGTTTCATAAAATATGACCATTCAAAATTTTTGTTCCTCAATATCTCAAACGAAAGGAAATCCATCGAAATGAAATGCTGGAGCCCTATGCGAGATGGTCATAATAAGATCCATGCAAAAGTTTGTTTCCATAGTGTTAACAGAACTACAGAAAAATTCAATTGGAATATTGAAAAGAAGATCTTTATATTTCCATAACAGGATAACCGATTCGAGTGATTTTTTTTGTGAATGAAGACTGTTATACTAAATCTTCATGCAAATTTTGTGGCCATAGAAATTTCAATTGGAATATTGAAATGTAGAATCCCTAAATTTCCATAGCAGGATAACCGATTCAAATGAAATTTATTTTGTGAATCAAAACTGATATACTGAATGTTCATGCGAAATTTTAAGAGGATCGTATCATTAAAACATAGAAGTCAATTTTTGAACCTAATTATTTATTTTTATATATTTCATTTTTTGAATAATTTTCAGAATATAATTGCTGAGATTCTGCATTTATATTTGGTATCAATCTCAAATCCCATATAACATTCTGAGATATAGTCTTATTGCTCCACCAAAGACCGAGCGCTCAAAAGCTCCTGCTTTTTCTTAAATTTTTGAATTATCTCTATGGTGTCTTCTATTCCAGGGAAATTTTGAAACTATAATAAGTTGGACAAAACAGTCGGCATCGTTGTAAACAGTGATTCAACATTTAACCAATGAAATGAATGCTAACGCGTACGTCACACTCAACCGCCAATTTTGATCGCTTGAATTTGCTAGCTTTCTTCAGCGATTTCAAATTTTTCTCCAAAACCTGACTGTCCTGACTATAGACCAAAAACCGCTATGATTTTCTGAGGGTCCATTATTTCTAAAATGATTTTTTCTGGAAATCTCTGGAATAGCCCATTTCATTCACACAAGAATTCAACCTTCATATTCAAATTTTAAACCCACCTTAAACATTACAAATTTTGAAATTGGTACTTTGGGCAATTCTTGTCTCTAAGTTCAAGATATGAATAGAAAAGATGAATTCATGAATGATACCAATAACAGTTCTATAAAAATGTACGTATCTAAAGATTTCTCAAATTTCCCAAAAAATTTTCCCCAATAAAATAAACAAAACCTATATTTACCCCGAGTGGAAATGCCCAACAGTTCGGGAGGTCTATTTTCGACTTCACCACAATAACACAACATCGTTGCCTCAAAATAAACATCGCGAAGAGAGGAATAGGTCAACCCGTGATCTGGTGGGCGTTTTGCACTCGGTGGAAAGTATTTCTGGACCAACGTTGGTTTTCACCATTTCGACACGCATACCGCTTGGGAAATGTTCGGAAAAACCCGATATCGATGCGTTTTGTAATCGTTATTTCGAATTCACGAAGTTTCCTTTATCCTTTTGTTTTTCACTTGTGTGCTAGAAAGATATATCATTGAACCATTTTTTGTGCGACTGAATGCCATAAATTTTGGGAATTTTGAGCTCAAAATGAGAATTTAGGTTTGACTGATGAAAAAAATTGAAAGAAGCTCTGACCTGAGTTTGAACCTGATCGTTTTCTTATACAAAGAAGCAAGAAAAGCCTTCTGAATTTGTTTTTCACGATGCAAATACAGTGGAACTTCCCTATACGAAAGCGCTAAATCCGCAAAAAAAATCGTTATAAAGAAACATCGATACACAGAAAATTTGTTTCTATAGTCGGCAATGTCGCGGTCGACTTCACTGATAAATTTAATTTTATCATTCAAACTCAAGCCTTGCTTTTAGACATTTTCGCACAATTTTTTACACTAGCTTAATGGTTAGATTGAAACCAAACAGCCAGGGGTTGTACTGTTTCAGAAGGATCTCTCTGCCTTTAGTTTAAGGTTGGGATTTATTACGTACGTCCGGAAAAATTTCGGAAAAAACCCACCCTTATACCTTCTTACCAATATCCATTCAAAGAGTGATATTCTTTGAATATTTCGTTATAGAGAGAATTTACTTCATTGTAGAGGGTGTTTTTAACATGGAATTTGGATTCAAGGTCCAATGTCTTGTACGAAATTAGTTATACAGAGAAATTCGTTTTACAAACGTTTGTTATAGGGAAGTTCCACTTTCTTCGATATTTCAACGATATACGTCTCACAGAACATTGTCACAGTCTGAAATCTGAATTAGAACCTTTATATCAAATTTTGGGCGATTAAGGATTGAAATTCTGGTCGAACTAATAATTCAACAGAAATTTTAAAAGAGTTTTTGAATTTCCTGTCATTAATTTTCCAATTGCTTATTGTTACAATTCGACAATGTAATTTGTCGACAGTGCTACGTTCTGCTAGATTGGGACTTGGATTCATATTCCTGTTAATAAATGTGAACCGTTAGTCATTTTATCAAAGCAATAAATAGGGATTTCACTTAGTTGTGATTCCCCTTGTCAATTATCAGCTACTTTGCCTACCTATATTAGATCACTTTGATGCAATATATCATAATTTATTTATTACTGGAATACTGAATATTCTTGATTAAATTGATTTAATTTCGAACTTTATGCAAATAACTCATTTCAACATGAAGAAGCAAATTATATTCGTTTTCTTGATTCAACAACCTTAATGTTCAAACAATTATCTACACTTCTGATTTCAATTCTCTTATTTGGAACTATTCCTTTGAAACAAGTTCAATTAATAGAAGTCACGTATATTAATGACTAAAGATTAACAACCTAATTTGAATTTCCCGTGATTTCGATAAAAAAAAATCATTTCACAATTAATAAACCTTCAGAAAATCGTAGCGATAATACGTTTTTCGTTGAACACGATAACTTTCGACAGGATTGTCCTAGAGACTTGAAAATTTCAGAGAAGGTTCGGTTTTCAAATGCCGCTGTTAAGTTCGCTAACCAGCAAAATCTTACCTACAGGATGTTCCATGAAGTATGACCATTTAAAATTTTTGTTCCTCAATATTTCCATCAGAAACAAAAGCGATCGAGATGAAATTTTGCGGCCACGTGCAAGATACTCTTACGAAATTTTGTGGCCATAATGTTATAAGAACCATAGAAAATTCAATTGGAATATTGAAAAGAAAAAATCCTTATATTTCTAAAACGAACTATCAGATTAGAGTGAAATTTGTTGGAGATTTTTATGCTGAATGTCAAATCAATCGCATAATCAGAAATATAGAATTTAATTTTCTTATTTCGACTATTTCCCTCGTCGTAATTTGCACCAATCAGAAACGCGCAATTTTGAATTACAAATGGTTTCTAGGTGGAAGAACTGTTTGGCAGGACCTGTCAGCAGTTTATTCGCGTTTACCCGCGGCAAAACTTGACAGTTGTTGTCACTCAGGAAATAGTCTTGTCAAATACCATTCGGGCATCTAATTTTTCCTGTGAAAAAAATCGAAAAAACACATTGCAAAGTAATATTTTTTGACAAAAAGCATTCGTGCAGGGGCAAAAATCCTCGTCTTCGACTCGGATTTTGTTGCCACCAGCATAGTAGCCGTTTCTCTATTTATCTGAAGTTGGCAGTATTTGCTGTCATAACGTAAAATAAAGTCAACGTTGCCGAATGTACCAGACATCGTCCGACGAGCTTGCGAGTTATCAGAGAACTCTATGTAATATTGACAACATTGCGTATCAATCTGACCATAAAATAAACAAGATAACCTAAAATTTCGATATACACAGTGGAAATATGCCAAATTTCCATGGCCAACCGACGGCTCAAACTTTAGTGAACGGACTATAAACAAAATTTGTGGGAGTTACGTTGATAACAACCTTAGAAAAGTTCATAGTAGTATCGTCAAAAATTTCTAATATGAAATGGAGTTTGAGGATATAAATTGGCAAACTAAGTGATCAAGCAAATTTTCATATGTTTTGTGAATTCAGAACCATAAAAGTTTCATACTATATCCAAACCGAAAACGATACATAAACAGACTTAACATCGATCGAACAAAATCGAATCAGGTCATCGTCAATATTCATAAACTGTTATTTAACATCTTCAGGTCTTGCGAAAGCGGTCGTGAAACGCTCTAGAGTGTGGATACACTTCTTCGGTTTTCCCAGGAAAGTGTGGCAGCGGCAGAACGAACGAACACACGTATAAACTGGAATTCCCAGATCGCGAACTACAAAAGAATTTTATTCATCATTCTCTAACAATAAACATTGCGTTACAGAGGGAAAATGAGTGTGTATTGTTCCTTTTAATGCCGCAGAGAGAGATTTTTTTAATCGGAACGATGATTTCATTATATCTCCAACGGTTTTTGAGTCATTCAAGATGAGGCAATGGAATTTTAGTCTTCTGTAATTTGAATGAGATCATTTTATTCATTTAATGTTGATTTTGAACCATATACACACATCGTTAAACTCTAACTTGTTGAATTGACAAATTCTGAATTATTCGAAGAAATGGATAATGCAGAAAGAATTAAATTCAATGGTTCCGATTTTGCAATCCTCTTGAAATTTGCATGAACAATCAGTAAAGAATCTTAACGCTCGAAATAAATTTCGCTCGAATCGAATATCTTGTTATGCAAATATAAAGATTTTTTTTTCGATATTCCAATTTCTGTTAACACTATGTTCACAAAATTTTGCATGAGGCTCATTATGAGCATCTTGCATATGCCGCAAAATTTCATTTCGATTGGTTCGTTATTGAGGAACAAAAATTTTGAATGGCCGTGTTTTATGGAACACCCTGTACGATTTTGCTGGTTAACAACTTAATCGCAGCATTTGGGAACCAAACCTTCCATAAAAATTTCAAATCTCTAGGACAATCATTTCGAGAGTTCTCGTGTTTACTGACGGCCGCTACAAACAGGTTCAAAATTCGAAAATTACAGACATTCGGACAAAACGATATAGCACTCGTTTAAGTAGAACGAGCTCAAAAAATGATACGAATTGAAAAAAGTTCGGACGAGAAGTCAGGTATAGTCCGTTCACGAAAGTTTGAGCGCGTAGTAGGCGTTTGTTTATTTATCTGAAGTTGGCAGTATTTGCTGTCATAACGTAAAATAAAGTCAACGTTGCCAAATGTACCCGGCTTGTGAGTTATCAGAGAATATAATAATATTGACACCATTGCATATCAATCTGACAAGAAAATAAACAATATAACCTAAAATTTTAATATACCACAGTGGAATATGCCAAATGTCATGGCCAACCGACGGCTCGAACTGTCGTGAACGGACTATACTTTTGATTTGATAAATGTTGTTTAAAATAGGAATTTGTTTGACAAATATCAAAGGAACTCATAGAATCTCAAAGTTAAAAGTGTTCAGTTCTTGTTCTGAGCTCAGAATAGAATCTAAAACTGCAGAAACATAGCATATTTTTCTTCTTTCTAATGTTATCAATATTTTCTATATAATATGATATATGTAAGGACTTAAAAATTGAAATCTGAAGAAGCCACATAAAGTCGAAACAATCAATGAGGAACAACAGTTTTTCCATTATTGTTTGAACAAAATGTAGCCTCAAAGGATCAAGGGCAACGGCCTTTGGATCGTTTCGGTTTTCCCAGATTGGCGCTGTGTGCCCGTTTACAAGATCAGGGGGGCCTAGAGCAGAGCGGGCGCACGGCCGCAAGACGACAGCTGGTGGCCAGCCAGACTTGAATTCTCCTCGTGCCGATCTGTGGGAATTCCGAACCAGACAGGTCTGCATTGCGGCGCGTCTTTAACAAATTCCGCATACCGACGGTGTGCGTCGCCAGCTCCCGAAATAGACCTGCATGCGTCGGATTTACAAGGTTTTCACTGGTCGAGATCGATATTCCCTCAATACAGTGCAACCTTAATATAACGAACCTCAATATAACGACTTCCTCGATTTAACGAATTTTTCATAATCCCCTTGAATCGTCCATAAGAGTCAATGTAAAACATACCTCTTCATTACGAAAATTTTTTACGAACAACCTCTTTATAACGAATTTTCAACTACCTAAAAGAGTGTGAATACCTCTACTTAACGAATTTCGTCAACTCAAAACCTCTATATAACGTTTTCACCAATAACCAGGTATGTATGTGATTCAGCCCGCGACAGGTTTCGACGCGTATTACGTAAAATACGAAGTTAGTTGATGGAAAGTAATCAGTGTTGTCCTCACTTTTTTGCAATGGCTCAGAAACGTAAAAGGCGTTCCTTATCTGTCGCAGAAAAGCGAAGCATCATTAATTATGTTGACAAAAATCCTTCTACAAAAAAATTAGACATAGCTAATAAGTTCGGGATTCCCGCAAGTTCATTGGATACAATTTTCAAATCTAAAGATAAGTTTTCAGACGAAATTGGTTTGCCTTCAAACATCAGAGATTGAAACCGTGGAAAACAAACTAAAATTTATTACTTTTTTCCAATCAAGATGAATAAAATTAGATTTAGGCTTTTATACCAATTGGTTGATTTTTCACCTCTTTTTATTTTGTTCTGTGAATTTTTGAAAAGAAAAAACCTACCTACTCACTTTATTGTTTTGAAAAAAAATATATAAAATAAATGAGTAATTTGATAAAAATGAGTTTTCATTTATATGAGCAAGTTAGTTCGCTATAACAAGATGAGTACGTGATGTCGAGGTGAATAAAACCTCGGTATAACAAATTTTGGACCAACCTCACCTCAATATTACAAACCTCGGTTTTACGAATTACTTGATATAACGAATATTTACTGGTTCCCTTCGATTTTTTATATCGAGGTTCCACTGTAGTTATGGAATGGATGAAAATTGGTATAGTCCGTTCACGAAAGTTTTATCCGTCGATTGGTCATGACAATTTGGCATATTCCACTATGTATATTGAAATTTTAGGTTATGTTGTTTATTTTCTTGTCAGATTGATAAACAATGTTGTCAATATTGCATAGAGTTGTCTGATTACTAGCAAGCTCGTCGGACGAGGCCGGGTACATTCGGCAACGTTGACTTTATTTTACGTTATGACAGCAAATACTGCCAACTTCAGATGAAATAAACAAACGCCTACTATGCGCTCAAACTTTCGTGAACGTACTATACTTTGGCATGAGTATATTTTAAGAAATCGCGTAACCGCAGCCACATACTTGTAGATGCAACTAATCAATATTTTCAGTAGTACTTTTCTATTTGACGCAGCATCACTTTCAAAAGGCGTTTTCGGAAACTTACTCAGGGATACTAACTCGATCCTTAATTGTTCGTTGTTGAGTTCGTTCACCAGCAAAATATTGAATATTATTTATAAAGGGTTTTCCAATAAGAGGTGTTATTTTGATATTCAAGAAAAATTCCATTTTTCAATATAAATAATCGGATATTTATTTCATTATAAAGAAGAAGCTATGACGTTAATAGTGGAAAATAACATCAGGCAAATGACCACCACGACCACGCTTACAGGACCATAGTCTTTTAATGAAATTTTCCGTAACCAAATCGCAAAGTGGCTGCCCTATGTCCTCGATAGCCTCACGAATTCCATCTTTGAGGTCTTGAATCGACGCTGGGCTATTGGCGTAGAACTTCTATTTCACGTGGCCCCAAAGGAATAAGTCGCAAGGTGTTAAATCACAAGATCTTGGTGGCCAATTGTGGTCACCTCTTCGAGGGATAACACGTTCCGGAAACTTTTCCCGCAAGAGATCAATGGTTTCGTTGTTTGTGTGGCACGTAGCGCCGTTTTGTTGAGAGTAAACGTTGTCCAGATCAATACTATCCAATTTCAGCCATAAAAAAATCATGCCTAGTTTCAAAGAACGACGAGGAAGGGACAATCCTGGTTTTTCTTCAACACTTTCGGCTGCAGCAGCAATATTCTCGGCTGTTCTTGAGCGACGTGCACGGGTTTTATTCTTCACATCACTAACTTGTCCCAACAGCTCGAATTTTTCCACCAATTTCTTTATTGCGGTCCGACAAGGTGCTTCACGACGACTCAAAAATGTTCGAGTTTTACGAACCGTCTCTGTCAAATTTTCACCATTTTTATAGTGAATTTTAATGATTTCAATGCGTTCTTGAAGCGTGCATCGTTTCATTTTTATTAATGGCGTAGTTTCTACTTGTCAAATGTCAAAAAATGACAGCTTCAAACGTGACATCTACCGAAATAGCGGGCTATTCAAAATAACACCTCTTATTGGAAAACCCTTTATATCATATCATCTGTGATTGTCGCCGGCGCCTTTAATTTTTAGGTATTTTCAATTTGGACGTATCTAACGTAATCGGACGTGCCATATTAGACTTAATTATTGTTTTTGGCAGCACCAGGTTGTCCAGCCTGGGTTGGCGGTCTCATAGGCATGTGATGCTATGCGAGAGCAAACACGCGTTACCGCTGCTAAAAATAAAGCCGCATTTTGTCGCTTCCTGACCATTTTCGGTCCGTCCGTTTTATTTATATGGACAGACGGTTTATTTTTATGTCGCTCGACAATTTTAACACAGCCGGTTTGAAACATCGGGATTTTGACCGATGACTTAGTTTCCACGAAAAAAGTTATTGTTTTCTATTTGAACGATTCTCGGAAAATTGAGGAATTCCTCTGTATTTTCCGCTAGCGTGGAAAGGACGGATTTAAAAACAAACAATAATACGAAATGATAACTAGAACTGCTAGAACAAGAAAATAAAAAATATATACTTACTTCCCTATAAAAGGAAATAGAGAAAATTTGTTTTTATAGTCGGCAATGTCGCGGTCGACTTCACTGATGAATTTAAGTTTATCATTCAAACTTGAGCACTTGCTTTTAGACATTTTCGCACAACTTTCACACTAGCGTAACAGTTAGATTGATACCAAACAGCCAGGGGTGTATTTATAACTGTTTCAGAAGAATCCCTCTACCTGCCGGAGCCGCAATGATTTAGCGTAAGGTCGGGATTTATTACGTAAGTCAGGAAAAATTTTGGAAAAGACCCCCCCTTATACCGTCTTACCAATACCCATTCAAAGAGTGATGTTCTCTGAATATTTCGTTAGAGAGAATTTACTTCGTTTTGAAGGGTGTTTCTAACATGGAATTTGCATTCAAGGTGCAATGTCTTGTACGAAATTCGTTATACAGACGTTCGTTATAGGGAAGTTCCACTGTATTTAAAATTCAAGAAAAGCCCCGAGTAGGTGCTTTGGAGGGCTTGTTCATTGGTAGAGCAATTAGGCTAAACCTTGAAATTTTGTATATTAACTACTTGAGATTGATACCAAATATTTTTCGTTCTGCTTCGAATTAGGAACCAAGCCTACCTTCAAAATTTCAAATCTCTAGGACAATCTTTCAAGAGTTATCTGGTTTACGGACGGATTCACGGACAGAATCGAGTTTGAGTCAATTTTCTGCTCAAATATCGAAAATCACATACATTTCGCCAAAACAATATAGCACTCGTTTGAAAAGAATGAACGCTCAAAACTTATTTAAAAAAAATTGACCATGTTTTTCAACATAAAAGTAGATTTTTGTTGAAAACTGTCGACTTTAGAGCATATGACCAAGAGTATCATTTCAGGCCTCAGTGTAGGAAACATTAGCGGTTCAAATGAGCGTCTCAAAAACCGTAGTTTTTGCATTAGCGTATAAATTGGGGGGAAAGACACCCATTAACCTCTCAATCTATGTCCTACATTGAATAACATGAAAAAAGAAAATAATCAAATGAAAAAACTCTCTAAATTTTTTTTATTTCCAGGTAAAACTTGTGTTCACGTAGCAGCCCAATACGGCATATAGAAATCCTGAGACACCTGGTATGGTTCGGCGCCGATATCAACGCCAGAGAGGGCACTCAGGGCTACACAGCTCTGCATTACGCAGTGACCCAAAAAGATATAAACCTGTTGAGCTTCCTGCTTTACGAATGCGAAAAAATCGACCTTAGGAGAACGAATTATGGAGGTATCAGCCCCTGTAAGTTGACAAGGACGATGGCAACCTTACGGAGATGTTCCACCAGAAGGGGGTTACGGAGTCACCATTATCTTCTGATGATGATTACAGTTCAGATAGTGAGGATGACGAGGTAAAAATATGTTCTTTTCTCATGATAATTGTTTATTCTTACAATATTAATAGTTATTAATCAACTAGGTTATTAAAGACAGCGACTAATGGTGAAGATAATAGTTCGAGACCATTAGTCGATCGATTAATAGCCAAGTTGATTACAATATTTTTCCGACGATCTTAATATGAATTGTGTATGAAATCTTGGTTGAAATACATTCTCATTTTGCACAAGACTTACATTTGACATAATAAAATTTCGATGTCCCAGTAGAGGTCTGACATTTCTCGTAGTGCTTCTGAATACTTTGTACAGTTGTCATGAGGATTGCACATTAACAAAGCATAAATTGAGCATTAAAATTTGCCATTAATAATCAATTCGTACACATTAAAATCACCTTTTATTTTTAGATCGACGGAAAACTAATGTTAATGTAGAAAAGCTCTAGTAAGAAGAGATCTAGGGAATTTTCTGTTAACTGTCTAACTTGTAGTCCGTACTATGACAATTGCCAACCTAAGTAGTGTAGCGATTTTCGAAAAAATACGGACACGGTCTAAGCCGATATTTGTATATCTGCAATATTGTATTGGCTTGCGATTAAGTGTAGTCCGTTCACGAAGTTTGAGCGCGTAGTAGGCGTTCGTTCATTTATCTGAAGTTGGCAGTAGTTGCTTTTATAACGTAAAATAAAGTCAACGTTGCCGAATGTCCCCCGGCCTCGCCGACGAGCTTGCTAGTTTCAGAAAACTCTATGCAATATTTACAACATTGCGTATCAATTTGATAAGAAAATAAACAACATAACTTAAAATTTTAATATACACAGTGGAATATGCCAAATTGTCATGGCCAACCGACGGCTCAACCTTTCGTGAACGGACTATAGAAACAAATTGACATTTTATAGCATTGAAGTTTAAATCGAAAAGAAAGAAGTTCACTTTTTGATGGCTAATTTCAATGAAAATCCAAATGAAGATTGATATACTGAATGTTCATGCAAAATTCAAAGAGAATCCATCATCAGAACCATAGAATTTAAATCTTTTAATTATCAATTTTCAACATATTTCAGTTTTTCAATAATTCCAAAATATCATTCTGATCGTCCTGAGATTCTGGATTTATTTATTTAGTTCAATCGAAAGTCCTATACAAAATTTTTGAGGTGATAGCCTCATTGCTCCACCAACGAACGAGCGCTCAGAAACACCCCGCTCAGAGCTTCCTTAAATTTTTATTTGCTTGTATTGAGAGGAAAAAACTTCCTTTGTTACTGATGAGAATTCTGATATTTCCTAAACCATTTCATTCAAAATTTTATTATTATTGTTTTTATTATTAATTCCTTTTTTTTATTTCCAGGCTTCTTTAGGTAGTGCAGGTATTCGTCAGTGGTTAATGCAAGAACGATAAGTAATAGATCTTTGATTTGAAATATCCAATATTTCATGTCAAACATCCTGGTAAACATAAGAAGACGAATGAAACAAAAGAGAAATTTTCTTTAACATCTAGGAAGCGTCGAAAGATTTACGCAAGACCAATCAAGACATCGTACCCTAAAGGACATTGGCAAATTTTTAATTTTCAGAATAAAAAAGATTACTTCATGTTTAATTGTATAGTTTTAGAAATTGAATAGGTATTTCTAAACTACGTGTGAAAAAAAATTCTAACATATGATTGTATCGATGTATGTATATATTATCCAAAAAGATTTATATTTTTATCACATGTAGCGGAAATTGTTTATGGAAGATAATATGTTCTATTGTGAACATTAAATTATGTTGATTAATTTGTGTTTCATTTATCCCTTTTAAATTGAAACAAAAATAGCACTTAATGAGAAGATTTGGTGGAATTAAAACTTAAAATTCCAAGGGTGGAAAATTTTTTATTTTTTCAGCTATATCGACCCGGTTATTTTATTGACTAATTCGAGGTCGTAGAGAAAGAATATGCAACTAGTTTTCCCATAGGATAATTGTTTTTTCGAAAACGGGACTTTTTGTGGAAAAATCGTGAAAAATAAGTCAACTTTGGAGTGCTGTAATTTGTAATTTTTATACACCTATCGCGAAAAGTTTAGACCGTCTGATTTTTTCCGCGATAGTCCAATTTCATCTATTTTTCATTGACATTAACTTAAAAAATAAATGCGTTACAGGAAATCTGTCTGTATATTCTTAATCTACGCCCTCGAATTAGTAAATGGTGAAATTTTGGTGGCGATCGGCGTCGAAAAATTTTCTGCTAAAAATCGGAAATATGTATGGAATTTTGCCAAAAATCGAATTATCTCCGATCGCCACCTGAATTTCACTATTCACTAATTCGAGGGCGTAGATTAATTATATCTCGACAGATTTTTTGTTTCTCATTTATTTTTTAAGTTATGGTTCATGAAAAATCGAAGGTTCAATTTTTTCGATTTTTCATGGACCACAACTTAAAAAATAAATGAGTAACAGAAAATCTATCTAGATAGAATTAATCTACGCCCTCGAATTAGTGAATAGTGAAATTTTTGGTGGTGATCGGAGTCGAAAAATATTTGGCCAAAAATCGAAATTTTCCATACATATGCATGGAAATTTCGCCAAAAATAGAATTGTCTCTCTGATCGCCACAAAAATTTCACCATTTACTAATTCAAGGGCGTAGATCATGAATATTCAAACAGTTTTTTTGTGGTACATTTATTTTTTAAGATATGGTCGATTAAATATCTGAAAAATTGGACCTTCGCGGAAAAATCAGAAATCTGAACTGTTCACCATAGGAGAATGCAAATTGTATTTTCTAATTCGCAAAGATCAATCTACAATGAAGAAAAAACAGCATCCATACAGTGTCATTTTTCTGGCTACTACATTACTCCAATTGACCTATTTTTTTCGATTTTTCCAAATAAATTTTTGTTCATACCTCCAAAAAAAAAATTTTTTTCAGCTATATCCCGGAAAAACTCTGTATGTGCTAATTATTAACCAGTAGTGAAAGATGCAGCAAATTTCCATTGCTTCTTTAACAGGAGCAAAAAAAATACGTAATTAAGAAATGACATTATAGTACATAGGAAAAAAACGGACAGACAGCAATTCTAATATTTTATTTCAAAAATACCTTAATACTAGCTAAAACGAGCCTTACAGCCTAATATATTACACTTATTTACAATAAAACAAGAAATTTTAGAACTTATCTAATTGGAAAATTCTGGATAAACTTGTCAATACTCAAGTAAAATGCCGACATCGAAACAATTAATTAATCACATTAAAAATGACTGAATCCCTGAAATTTTTACTTCCTCACGGACTAAAAAAGGCGTATCGCCTTCATATCATTAAAATTTCGAGATAAAACCTATCAATAATTTAAAATACAATTAAATAAATAATTACGGATTAAAATAACTTACTTATTTACAACAATACTATTGGAATGAACTGTTTTCAGTAAAAAATCGTGATAGACAATAAATTAACATTGTGCAATATATTAAATTATGTGTAAAACAATATAGAACAATAATTCTTATTGCTAAAATTAATATTTTATTTTTCATTCAAATTTTTTCAACCTTTTCGGATGCAAAAATATAACTATTTTTAATGAGAATTATGTTTTAACCAAATTCTTTACAATTATCATTCTGTATTAGCTATTATTTAAGAAAAACACAGTTTTTCAATTAACAATAGCGTAGGATTCTACAAAAAGCTTGAGACCTATTTTAAACCAAACATCAATGGCTACTCATTTAAATTCTTGAAAATTCATCTAGATTAGCACCAATTTATACATAACTCCAAATTTTCAGATCTTAACGCGTACAACTGCTCAAAATGAGCTACCCTGTAGAATATTTGCTCGAGGGTTCTCAGTATCGTGAAAATTTCAAAATACTACAACGAATGAGAAAAAATAACGAGATGATCAACAACTCATTCAATACGAAGAAAAATTGATTACAGATTTTTAAAATCAGGCGAAAATACAGGGTGAGCAAATATTGGTTGTATAAAAAACCACAGGAGGAAAAGTAAACGAAAATAATTAAAAAATTTTAGTTATGATCAAAATTGAAAAAGTCTTGATCATAACAAAAAAAAGAATTCGTTAATATTTTATTCAAGGGTCCACCAGATTTTTTATTGGCCACTAAATAATATTAGTATCTTAGTTTAGAAGATATGGGCACCCTAAAGTTCCAAAAATTGTTCATCTTCAAGTCATTTTTTTCACTATAACACTGAATTACTACTTCTTTTAAGTTTATGAATCCTGTTTGAACATTTTCATAAAGACTTTATGCTTTTTATTTCAGGTATATTCAATAATTAACACAAAAATATCGAAATTTCAGAACTCCCATTAACAAATTCGAGGGAATGCCCGCCATTCTTCATGGTAAGTTTGGCACCACCGCATCTTTCCAGCGAATATGATACGATGCCTCCCCGTAATTCCCGCCATTATTTATTATGTCATTCGTCTCGAATGACAGGAACGGTGCGGTGTTGCCAAACTTAGCATAACGAACGGAGCGCTTTCCCTCGAATTTGTGGTTAGGTTGTGGCTCTAGAATATCGATGCTTTTGCATTAATTATTGAATATAACTGAACCAAAACGCATCGAATCTTTAAGTAAATGTTCAAAGAGGATTTATAAACTGAATAGGAACAGTATTAGGTGTTTTCATAGCGAAAAAGTGACCTGACGATGGAACATTTTTTTTAATTGGGCGGCCCATATCTTCTGAACTAAGACAGAATGGCGCCTGTTGGCTTCACTAAAATTATTGAGGAGCCAAAATAAATACAATGAGGTTTAAATCTGATCAATTCTGCTGGACTGCAAAATTAAAATATTTATCCGTTTTCTTCTACCTCCGATAATTCCCACTAGAATCCCAACTTTGCTCACCCTGTACAAACAACACAAGCTGGGTATCAGACGATCACCGAAAAGGAAAACTTCGACGATTCTCAGAGCCCCCTAAGTCCCGAAATATTCAAATCAACGTTAACCGTCCTAAAATTTAAAATCGACGAATCAGACTATATCGCTAGAGTGATCGTTCCTCTCCTTGAAAAAACCCTTTTCGGTCTTACATTCCCTAATCGTAACTGTCTTAAGATTCACAGTAACGTCAGTTATAAATACCTGATCTGCCACGGGATTCCTGGACAACCAGTAATCGGAGTTGGGAATGGTCAAAAGTTGGGAATCCGGAATGGCAACGTTATTATTATTGTTATGGCCATTTACTTTGTGTTGTTTGTTTGTTTCCTTCTTTTCTGCTCCTTCTTCTTTTTTATCTTCTGAGATTTTATCGTCGGTTCTGGACGCCACTGGTTTAGGGGAAGCCGGTTCTTTTTGAGCGGAATGGGGTAGAGCTGGATCTACGGGACTGGGTCTATTGTCGGTGCTTGATCTGGGAGTTGTGGCCGGCAATACTGCCGGACTTGAACTCGGTGGAATTGAAGACGTTGATGATTCTTCTTCGGACTTGGACTGCCTCTGATTTGATGTTCGAACCGGTATACTGACGGAGACCTTTTCTACTGTAATTTTTGGAGTCTGGAAGAAAATCGGTTGAAATAATTTGAGGTTATCGCAGATTATAAGAAACATTTTTTTCATTTTACAAAACATTGCTTATAGTCCGTTCACGAAAGTTTGAGCGCATAGTAGGCGTTTGTTTATTTATCTGAAGTTGGCAGTATTGGCTGTCATAACGTAAAATAAAGTCAACGTTGCCGAATGTACTCGGCCTCGTCCGACGAGCTTGCGAGTTTTCAGAGAACTCTATGCAATATTGACAACATTGCGTATCAATCTGAAAATAAAATAAACAACATAACCTAAAATTTCAATATACACAGTGGAATATGCCAAATTTCCTTGGCCAACCGACGGCTCAAACCGAACGGACTATTGTTTGGTAACAATCCGAGTTAATACATTATAATATACAGGATGTAGCTGAATTGATGCGAAGATTCAAGGGGGTGATTTATGAGATTATTTTATGAAAAATTGTTTCCCATGAATGTAGGTCTGAACATGCATTGTTTCTTTCTAAGATACAGGGTGTTAAGTTTACTTAAACCGACTAAAAAAAGTGGTACGCCACTGAGATATTTCAAACTAACTATTATTTTTTAATCCTTCGATCAATTGTTAAAAAACCTTGCTTTTATTAATTTTTATGTAAAAAATTAAACATCTTAATGTATCGTCTTTACTACATAATGTGTTTAAAAAAACGACGCTTTAAGATTTTTTATTATTATTAATAGTTAGTTTGAAATATCTCAGTGGCGTACCACTCTTTTCAGTCAATTTTCAAATAAAACTTTCACACCCTGTTTAGTGAAAACAATGCATTTTTACACCTACATTCATAGGAAATTTTTTTTAAGAAATGATCAAATTAATCGCCCACTTAAATATTTTGCATCAATTGGGAAAATGTGGGAAAACTCTCGGATTCAGATAGAACATAAAAAAAAGATGACAAGTTCCCATAATTTTTTTTCCTAGCAGCCCTCCCTACGAAGATACGACCTCCTAAATGACGCCACTGGAAATCAATTTTAGTGGAATAAGTTTCAAACTTCTCGATATAATTTGATGAAAATTTGATATGATTAATAGTATTAAGGACCTCTTAAATCACCGCATTCAAATTTCAATTAGCTTGTTCAGTTTACCAGGGGAGGCTAGGTTGTACATTTTAATGCTTATATTTTTAAAACCCTGTATGATGGTGCTAAAAAAACAAATTTGGATACCTTGAACATTAAGCTAAAGAAAAGGTACTCTTGTTCAGTGTCGATAAATGAACCGTTTTCTAAAAAAAAATAATGAAAGAAGTAATTGAAACTTATTCCACTAAAATGAATTTCCAGTGGCGTCATTTGGGAGGTCGTATCTACACAGGAAGGGCAGCTAGGAAAAAAAATTATGGGACTTGTCATCTTATTTTTTTATGTTCTATTTGAATCCGAGAGATTCCCCACATTTTTCAGAAACACCCTGTATAGTAGGAGTATTTAATGTTCCTCGTGGGACACTCTGTAAATTGTAATAGATATAAATGGACTCATAGAATACTTCAATGTAAAAACAAAGCGAAGAAGTAGTATCTACAAAAAATCTATGATCAATGAAAAAGATCAGATTATTTCCATCTTCAAGCTAGCAAATAAACAATAGTTATGAATATAAAAACAGTAACTCACTTTAGTTGGAGGTGGTAAAGGACTGGTTGGACTACTTGTAGTTATAGTAACGCCAATTTTTCCACTTTCTTTCGACAATACTTCAGCTTTCCTCTTGGTTCCTGTTATTTCCAACCTTTCTAAAATAGGTCTGTCTTCACTGCTTGAACTGTTTTCATTCAGTTCGACTTCATCCTCTTTGGGGCTCTCTTCCGAACTCTGAGGTATTTCTCTTCGTCTTCCGGTTTGATGCCAATAGTGGTAAAGAAGAACTTCATCTTGACTTTCTTCTCCACTAACAGGATCCTCATCTTCTGCTTTTATGCTTTTAATTTTTCAGGGTTTTTCTCCTTTTTCTTTGGCCCTCTTTTGTGGGGGTCATTTCTTAAACTTCTTTCATATAATTCAATCAAACGAAGATCAAGAATGTTTACTTCAGGTTCCCAAGTGTTGTGTCTTTGACTCCATCCTTTCCAGTTAACATAATACTCAGTCACCCCCTAAAAATTAACACAAAATATAAAGTGTGCCAAGAATAATGAAATTCGAATATTTCTTTCAATGACCAACTGACTATCCATATCCAATACAAAGACGGCATCAAACAAAAACTGTAACTTAACGGCACTAATCTCGGAAATGGCAATTCTATATGATCGTAGAGAAAAAGGTGAAATATGATGATTAACGTACCTTTCGAACTCTCTTTTTCATTATTTTTTCGGCGGCATAAACCTCTATCTCCCAACTCCATTTCTGCCTGCATTCAGTTTCGCACTATCCAAGTTTTCGGCACACAAAGATCCTCTAAATACTCATTAATACTTTCTAGTTATTTTATTCTCGAAATCCGGGAAAGATATTATGCTGATTTTCTTTTAAGAAAATGCTGCTTTTTACAAGGAATTCTTATATTGTTTTATACAACACAAATACACAAACATGGACATCTATGGTTCATGAAAGTTGACAGGCAGGTGTGACAGACTCCGTCCCTAATTTTTATTCTATGGTCCGAAGTGATAAATTAATTTTGGTCGTAGCAAATTTTTGTTAATTTATTGAAATAGGTGAATAATTAAAAGTTATATCACCTAAAATCGATTACATTCTTCAATAAATTAATGACGAAATATACGAAAATACCCTCGGGTTATTCGAATTTGAGCATTTTTTCAACCAAGACAATTTATACAGGATGTGCTGTGTAAGTGCAATGTTGTGTTCTCCTTAAACAATGGTAAGTATATTCAAAAAAGTTTTCATAAGAATTCTTGAACCTGTTACCTTAAATAATTTAATGTGTTATTCACTTTTACAAAATAAGTTTAGTTACCTAGTGATATCATGAACCAGTAAATATTTTCGTTTTTCAATAAGTTTTTGGATGGAAAATTAGATTTTAAGGCGAAATTTTATTTACTTCTCAGGTACATGTTCATGAGTTGATAGTCTTTTTTTGACGAGCTCTCCTCTTATGTTGTGGGAGTATTATTTTCACCTGACAGTTGTTTTTTCGGAAATCTTTCCAGCATCATAGTATTTTTGAAGGGTTGCCATCAACCAAGCAGAATAGGTGAAATCTATTGCAGCAATGCCTTGAAATGATCGGTTTCTATACTTTGATACGATATTACCAGAAGAACCTTACCTAGAACCGAGAAAAAATCCAAGTATATGTGATAGTAAATGTTGCCTTTCTGCTCTGTAAGATTTCACAAAGAACATCAATGTATAAGTCGAAGCAATTGCAGTGGGGGTATATGCTAGAAAAGTTCCTCCATCTACAATAAATTCCCACAAGTTCTCTCCGGGTTTAAAACGAACATCACCAAGGAACTTATAATGTTATACCTTAAAAGTAGAAATTATATGCAAGATTTTCGGTAAAATATTATTTTTACCTAGGTTCCCTGACAATTTCATAATGATGTTGACAAAGTTCACAGTAACTCCTAGAGGACTCCATAAGCCATCTCTCAAGGCAATTTAGATGGACTAAGGCTACTGTACCTCGACATCTACAGGGTGTTAAAAGGTCTTCGACGCTTTCACCGCCATGACATATTCTACACATGTACATTTCCGAATCTAGACTTGTCTGAATGAAAATAGTAGAAGTTCAAAGAAATATTCCATTTGTTCACATTTAATTCCACAGAAATAATTATTCATCACTTGTTGAAAATACGCGGAAATTCAAATTTCGCGCTCATATGACGTCACAATAATGGCAGCTGACGTTCAAGCCCTGTTGCCCAGTTCGAAAATTTTTCGTCTAAAATAAGATGAATACAATAATTCATCCTCAGAGTAAGAAATTACTTTTTACTGTGAGAATTCAGCTGATAGAGTAAGGGAATATTATGAATAATATACTTTGGAATTTTTGTTGTGTTTAACTGCTGTATTAATTCACTTACATCACTATCTAGTAGAGAAATATAATTTTATTCATGTACACATCCAATCTGTTATCGTGTGCCAAACTTCTCACAGCTACCAAGGTCTGTGTGTATTTTCATTGGTTTTAAAAACGTGAGGCAGGCTTGGTCTACTAGATTTCAAGGAAACTTTGTAGAATCGTTTGAAGACGCTTGAAAATCCATTAAAAAAAGTTATTCCAAGGCAATCCTTTCCCGTGTACCATTCGTTTGAATATCTATGATGAAACGATTTTAATTCTTCGATTCCAGGATCAAAGAGGTTGCCTATCTTGGTAGGAAGGTGCTACTTTTTCAACTTGTAATATAACTAACATTTTACTCACTTTCTAGCATAGATACTGAAGAAAAACTTCATATTGGAAGTATCCAACCTCTGAAAGCAAACTTCTTCTATCAAAACTGTTCCTGCATTGTATTAAAGCACTGCTATTCGAACTATTCTTTCGCTTGAACTGATAGTACATACATGAGCTTGCTCTGGGTTCAAATCTTCAAGATAGGGTATATTTGAACTCATGATACTGGCCGTTGATTCTGTCAGCAAGATGGAAACGATTACATCTTTATTATGTTTTGATTTATTGGCACCGCTTGAAGATGGTCTGCGGGCCATGACAAAATGGGACGAAACTGTCATTTTATGTCAAAAATTTATTCGAAAATATGTCAAACATTTTTCTGCCATCACGTCATTCAAGACGTTTACTACTTCAGTCTCCTTTGACAGTTGAACTAATTAATGAGTAAAATAACTCCTTCCTAGAAAAACTCTTGTTCTAATAGTGAATTAGTTGACATTTAAAGTAGTGTGTGTGCTACACGAGGACATTCAGCATTTCTTAAGAATTTCGAGAGGCAAAGTATACACAGGATGAATAGGTTAGAAAAATCGTAGATCTGACAACAAAGCATTTTTATATTAGTATTCAAGAAAAATATTTGCATTGTTTTCAGATCTTCGTTTTTTCTGGAATAATAATGAATATCGCCATAATATCACTAGATCCATCCACACCAAAACTTTGGTGTTTCATACTTTAAATTCACTCTGTATAGGTAGATCACAGGTATGATAAATAATATAAATCAGACCAAAAACGGCAACAAACATGAATGTATACTAATATTTATTCAATCAATTTTCAAGTGTAATAATATATGAACTTTGAAATATTAATCTTTAAATTTTTTTTTGAATCACAGATTTTTAGATAACTATAATCTAAGAACAATTTCGAAACTACTAAATTCAGCTAATAACATAACATAAGCATTAACAGTTTGATTTTTCACAAAGGGAAGTATCACAAATTATCTATTTTGGCTATATATTTTTTTATTGATTTCAGCTAGCTGAACATTTGTAAACTTGTTCTTCGTATGTGTTTAGTTTTTTTTTCTTCAATGAAATAGTTTTT
>JACDNR010000054.1:0-34259 GCA_013421045.1 Propylea japonica | reverse complement strand
GTGTAATATATTTAAATAAATTGAACGCGAGTATCGCGATGTTTTTTTTTTATAAACTACTGCACATGTACGATAAGAACATCTGTATTATAAGTCAGTTCCAAATGAAATTCATCGAATAAACATAGTGCTAGAATATAATTCATTTATTCGAATTATCCTATTTCCATATTGAAAAATATTACAGTGGCGACGAGCAATTGAACCCTTTTAAAATAAACTCCAAAATGAGTGATTCGAAGTTATATTACGGACAAATACGTGAATTCAGTAGTGACACGTGTGATTGGATTATCTACAAACGTAGATTAGACAATTATTTTCTGGTGAATGAAATCGCTGATGTGGGAAAGAAACGAGCAATCTTGCTGAACGCTCTCAGCGAAAACGACTACAAGCTGATTTTTAACTTATGTATGCCCGTACCACCCGAAGAAAAGTCGTATATGGAGTTAGCTATTCTGTTAGACGAATTTTTCAAGGTTCCAGAAACTTTTTTTGTAGCAAGAGATAAATTTTTCGCTGCATTTATGGATGAATGAAAGTGCAAACGAATGGGCAGCTAGGGTCAGAAGTTTGGCACTGAACTGTCAATTTAGCGGAACAGATATCGACATGATGCTCCGAGATCGATTCGTAATTGGATTCATCAAAGGTGAAGTAAGATCTAAGCTGTTTAAAGAATCGTCATTATCGACATTTTCTGATGTCACAAAATTGGCGTCCTCAGAAATGGCGGCTTTGGGACAACGCTCCTTTCAAGTTAAAGTGGAACCAGATCTTCACCAGATTGGAGGAGGGAAACGTCAAGTTACGTCAACAGATGTCAGCCATAGAAAAATACCAACGTCACAGAAGAAATCAGTGTCAGTTAGTGTCAAGTGTCAATGTTGTGGTAGAAAAAATCATGTGTTTGCGCAGTGTCACTACAAGGAGTACAACTGTAACGTTTGTAAACATAAAGGTCATCTAGCACCCATGTGTCCGAGGAAACAAACGAAACCCAATTCTAAAAATTTTCACTCTCAGAATTTCATTCAGAATAAGGATATATTTTCGGTAAAAAATGATCTATCAATTGAAAACCCTTTCAAAATTCAGGTGAAAGTGAATGGAATTCTTCATAGTTTTCTATTGGACACAGGTGCTAGCATTTCTGCTATTTCTGAAAATTATTATAAGGCAAATTTTTCAGATTTCAATTTGATCCATTCTGACGATAAATTCAATGTTTATAATGGAAAAAATTTCGACTTTAGGATGTTTTTCTTTACCAATTTTGTATGTATAATCAAAAATCCACAATTTGAAGGTTTACGTAGTTCGTAATGGAGGCCCTCCAATTTTAGGAAGGGATTTTATGCAAATTCATAAAATGGGTTTATCTCTTTGAATTTTGTTTCTGATAAGGCAGACTCCTTAAAGGAATTTAAAAGCTTATTTGATGGCAAATTGGGTAAATTCAACAAAGATGTTGTTTCCTTGAAATTAATTGATAAAAATGTTTCTCCTAAATTTATGAGAGCACGGCCCTTACCGTTTAGTATGAAGAAAAAAGTCGAAATTGAGTTAGATCGATTAGTTTCTGAAGGTATTTTAAAACCTGTGAATTATTCTAGGTGGGCAACGCCTATTGTTCCTATAATGAAACGATCGGGTGATATAAGAATTGCTTTGCGGTGATTTTCGGTATTACAATTAATCCTCTGATTGAAATCGACCAATATCCTCTACCTAACATTCAGGATTTATTGACTGAGATTCAAAATGCTACAATATTCTCTAAAATTGATTTAGATCAGGCTACGCTCAGTTAGAGTTGTCTGAAGATTGTAAAGAGTTGGTCACCATATCAACTCATAAGGGTTTATTTCAATATCAGAGACTTCCTTATGGTATAGCACCAGCACCTTCTAAATTTGCTAAAACGATGGAATCCTTACTGTATAATCAAGAAGGAGTCCTAATTTTCTTGATGAATACTTATTTTCGGACGTGACGAGAAAGAACATTCTGAACGTTTGCGAACGGTCTTAAAAACATTGCAAGATGCTGGCCTAAAAGTAAGTTCCTCAAAATGTGAATTCTTCCAAGAAAAGATTGAATTTTTAGGATTTGTTATAAGTAAAGATGGAATTCAAATGTGTGAAAACAAAGTGCAAGCTATCAAAGATGCACACAAATCCAAGAAATGTGAAAGAATTGCAATCTTTTCTGGGAATGGTCAATTTTTATTGTAAATTCGTGGCCAATTTGTCAACAATTCTGCATCCTTTGCACCAATTGTTAAAGAAGGATTGTGTCTGGAATGGAACAGGAATGTAATGAATCTTTTTGAGGATAAAAGAAATAATGTGTTCTTCGAAAATTTTAGTACATTATAATTCCGATTATGAATTAGATTAACTTGCGATGCAAGCCCATATGGAGTAGCAAGTGTAATATCACATATTTTACCGAATGGTCAGGAAAAGCCAATTGCTTTTGCATCACGAACTCTTTCAAAAGCTGAAAAAAGCTATTCACAAATTGAACGCGAAGGTTTAGCCATAATTTTTAGTTTGTCAAAGTTCAATCAATATTTATATGGCAGGAAATTTACTTTAGTCACGGATAATAAAACCTTGATGGCTATTTTAACCCTAAAAAAGGAATTCCACAATATTCTGCGAATAGATTACGTCGATGGTCTGTGATGCTTTCGAATTACGATTATAGAATTATTCATGTTAATTCAAGTAATAATGTTGCAGATTTTTTATCTCGATGTGTATCAGAAATAAAAATGAGGAAAGTTATGAATCAAATAATGAAGATTTAGACTATGATTACTATTTTTTGAATATGAAGGAGTTTTGCGTGAATTTCGAAGAAATTTGTAAGCTATTGAATATGACAAAGTTTATAATAAGATTATTCAATTTATACGCAATGGTTGGCCATTATGCGAGAAAAGATAAAGATAAAAATTTCAAAATAAGAAATATATCCTATTCGGAATCAGATGACTGCTGAAAATAATTGCGTTCTATGGAATAATCGAATCATTATTCCCACAGAGTTGAGGAATAAGATGTTAATTCAATTACATTCATCTCACTTCGGTATGGAAAAATGAAATCAGTAGCTCGATGCTATATTTTCTGGCCAGGAATTTAACTCGGATATCGAGAACTTTGTATTAAGTTGTTCAAGTTGTACAAAGAATTCCAGTGCTCCTTCAAAGGTTGAACTTCAGTCGTGGAAGTGGCCGAAAATACCATTTTCACGATTGCATTTAGATTATCTAGGTCCATTTTTAGGAAAACATTTTCTAGTTATTTGGATTCTCATTCTAAATGGCTGGAAGTTTTTCCAACAAGTCATATTTCGACCGATTTCACTATTAAGGCTCTTTCTAGTGTAATTGCTAGGTTCGGGTTATGTATTCTCTAGTATCTGATAATGCATCTGTATTTACTAGTAAAATGATGAGAGATTTTTTAACGAAATTTAATATAGAGCATATTACATCTCCACCGAGATATCCTCAGTCAAATGGCGCTTCCGAGAATTCAGTAAAATTGGTAAAGACTGCACTAAAGAAAATGTTGAGTTCCAATAATTCTATTGATATTAATTTAGCTATAAATAATTTTTTGATGGATTATCGAAATACACCACATTCAACTACCGGGGTTCGCCCGCAAAACTTGTTTTTGGGAGAGATCTGACAACGAAATTCAGTCTTCTTAAACCTCAAATGTTCAAAAATGTTAAAAATAAGGTTCTCAAATCTCAATCAAATCAAAAGAAATATTATGGTGGCGCAAAATCAAAAATGTTTATTGTGGGAGAGAAGATCTCTGCAAGAGATTATCGTCATGTAAATGAGGTTAAATGGATAGGTGGTATTATTGCAAAAGTTATAGGTAGAAACACAATATTGTTAAAATTCCCGAATTGAACCAAATGTGGAAACGTCACCAGAACCAATTGAAAAGACGTATCAGTTCGGATCACTTGATTCCAGTCAATGATAACTATGTGAGGAGTCAACAATATCTTCGCAACAAAATACATTTGTTCAGGTGATGCTTCGTTACATTGAACCGACCTAAAAGAAATGTAAGACCACCTGACAGGTTAACATATGAGTAATGAGAAAATTGTGTAATAATTGTATAGAGTAATTTAGAATTGTATTTTTGATGTAGAATAAGACAATGTCCAACTTTTGATTTTTGTGGGGAAGAGTGTAATATATTTAAATAAATTGACGCGAGTATCGCGATGTTTTTTTTATAACTACTGCACATGTACGATAAGAACATCTGTATTATAAGTCAGTTCCAAATTGAAATTCATCGAATAAACATAGTGCTAGAATATAATTCATTTATTCGAATTATCCTATTCCATATTGAAAAATATTACACAAGGTAAAACATATGTCATATATGACAATCATTTGTGTGCTGAAATTGAAATTGATGAATGTTCATTACGAAGGAAATCAGTTAAATATATCAGTGATATATTTCCTGGAATTCCAAGTAATATTTCATCAGTTTTTCGATATATCGATGGCATCATTTATTTCCTTAAAGATGATATGGTATATGAATTTGATGAATTTCTCAACAAAGCAAACTGGTTCATACAAATTTGAATTAGAAACTTTATTGAAAATACCATGTCAATCTGAGGGATTATTGAAACAATTAAAAAACCTTTGAATATGATTATAATGAATAAAATAATCGTCAGTAACACAGATTAGTTTTATTTGTGGAGGGGGATGATATATTAAACACTTGCTATCTTATGATGATGTTAGTAGTAAATAAGCATTACAATATGGATTTGTATGACTTCTATAAATCTAAAATATTTTATGATCGTTTGTGTGACGACTTGTCTTTTGCTCACACATATCATGATAGTGAAAAATTTTCTAAAATTCTATCTGATTTAGGTTTTTCACTCCAAACAAACGTATTTTTTATGAATTGATAGAATATAATTCTCCTAGGAACATAATAAACAAGTGTTTGATCATAAATATCAAATGATTTATTCATTCAGATATTCAATCATCAATCTGGAATAGTGAAGTAACAATGAGTGAACTAAAACATATATTGGATGATTATGGAAATCTCACAGAGTATGATATCATGAACGTTCAAAACCTGCTAGATGATGAGAATTCAAAACAAGTATCCTAAATGTAATATTCAGAATTATTCAGATAATTACAAACCTCTTCATTCATTTATGGATGAAATGATTAATATTGCTTCATACTGCGGGAAATACACTCTATTATGTGACCTACTGGAAGAGTTTAAAGATCATGGAATTGATTTTAAGTTTGATCCTATTAATAATATTTCTCATAAGAAGACTATGAACACTCTGAATAGTGGTATTGCAGGAACATTATCAGAAGATGATCAAGCTGGAAATTTGAAGCCTCTAGTGATATTATTGTGTTAGAACAGATTAAACAAAAATTACTTCAAACGTAGATATTTCGTCTTCATGTATCATTATAATATTAAGGTAATTAAAAACAATGTAGAAATAATTTGTTTTATTCATGACTAGGATGATAACAATTATATTAGACAGATAACGCCCAACTTCTGTGGTTTCTGCACCACTCAAATAGTAATATTTATTTGCTTCCATTCAAACAAATATATGAACCCTGCTTGCGCTGGGTCACCTTTCCCATCCTCCCACACACAGTACTATAAGCGGTTTTTGATCTAACGAAAGAAGAAAAAATAATCAATATATGAAGTTTACGTAATAATATTCGAAAAAACTTACAGTTGAGAAGGCGGAAGCACTTTTCTTAGTTTCTTCATCAATAATTTTTCGGATTGGGCATCTAAAGAACTCATTTTTAAATCAGCACAAATAGTTATTCTGTTATGATATAAAATTGATATCAACCGCTTCTCGTTTTATAGGGAACAAGAATTGCGGTCGGACCTGATGGCTTAATATCCATGTTCATGGATATTACCTCATGAAAAAAATGATGACAAAATATTTATCATCAACGCGCGTTTCAAAATAACTTCCTCACATGTCGTAAACAGACGCGAGGCCCACAAGAATTGCGGTCGGACCTGATAACCTAATATCCTACGGAAATTCATATAGAAAAAATGATGTCAAAATATTCATCATCAAAATAACCAATTACATCCCATAAACAAGCAAGGCCCCTGAGGCCGGAAATTCGGACCCCTGACCCCTACCCCCTCACACCTACCCCCGAGCCCCTCGCGATTTTCGGTCGCAGACTCAGCGCCCTCGGATCATAGCCGTCGGAATTCTAACGCCTTACCCTTTTTTACCCTTTCGTCGAACCGCTACTGACACTAATCCACATGTCTACGTACACGACGCTTACACGCATGTCAAACTAAACTGACACACCTAGAACACACCTGTGGCGGCCATTTTTTTTTCACTTCCGGTCGGGATCCCGCTTATCCTATCTACTGGAGCGTAACCCGGTATGTTCTTTAGTGGGGGACACCGGAAACAAGCTCTATTGCTTTTCACATTCGGTGCCCCCACGCACTAGACAGGACCGGCTCTTTCTTGCTCCCTCCTTCTTTCCTCCACCTCCTTTCTCATCATAATATCGTTGATGTACTCAAATAGGTTATTCCACATATTTTATTCTCAATCATTCTATCTTTCATCTCAGTTACTGGAGGGAGCTCACCTATTTTCTCCTTAACTAAATTCCTTTCCTCCACACACCTGACACAGTCTCCGTATACATGTGTTGGATCGTCCGGCACACCACATATATAGCATAGGTCATCTGTCGTCTTTCCGATTCTTTGGTAATATTATGTACAGAACGACCCATGTCCCGTCAGGAATTGGGTGAAGTAGTAACCGGTCTCCTGTGCCCGCAAGCTATCCACCGTTCCAGGATACCAATAAGACTGCGGGTCCCTCCGCAGTCCTTCTGTCACCTTCCCACCTCCTCTGTCACATCTGTATTGTACGTTTTCTAGCCTGTCTCTTGTTGCCTGGTAGCTTGGTGCCTATTTTTTGTAATAACATACCTCGGCAATCATCAAGTTCAACGGTGGATAGCCCGCAATCACCTGGACCGCCTCCCCAGACACGGTCCGATACGCACACACGACTCGGAGCAGTCCTCTTTCTGCACTTTCAACAATCATTTCTTGTTTAGTCACTTTAACTACTGCTCTCCACACCGGGGCTGCATACAGCAGGACGCTGTGCAATATGGTGCATAAAACTCTCCTTTTGTAATAATTGGGTCCCCCGATGTTGGGGAGCAGTTTCCTCATAGTTTCCGTCTTCTGGCTTGCTTTATCCACGATGTATTTTACATGTGCAGAGAAGGTCATCCTACTGTCGAAGACCACTCCGAGGTACACTAGAGATGGCGAGGGCTCCACGACATGTCCGCCAAGTGTGATCTTGATTCCGTTTCTGTTCCGAGGTCCTCTCACTTTAAGAATTTCTGTCTTCTGCGCTGCCATTTCCAGTCCTTTTGTTTCCATCTAGGTTGAGACCATCCAGCTGTTCTTGAAATTTTCCGTGTTAAGCCGTCTTTGACCTCCTCCTCCTCGATGAGGAGTCTCACAGTCTTGGTCCACGTCCCACAGACTTGGTCCTTTCACTAAGCCCTGTGGGACGCCTTTGGAGCATTTCCACCTGACGGACCCTGCCTCTACCCATCTGTCTCTGAAGTAGTCCTCCACCATCTCTACCAGATACTCACTACACTCACCACTTCTTAACTTATCCACTGTGTGGTGCCACCCTGCCGTATTAAATGCATTTTAACATCTATAGTTATCATGGTCATCCATTTGCTCTTTGATTTGGCAATCCGCTCTCTGACGATCAGCATGGCTGACACTGTCGATTTCCTCTTAACAAACCGTGCTGGTTTTCGGATATTGCCTGCTTGTGTTCCAATTCTAAATCTAATCTGTTGGTTATTAGTCTTTCAAATAGTTTTCCAGCTGTATCAAGCAGGCAGATAGGTCTGTAAGAGGACGACATGTTGGGGTTCTTTGGGATAAGGACCACTCTTACTTTTTCCAGCTCTGGGGGGAATTTCCTATTGTCGAGCAGTTCATTATACATATCTAGTATTTTTTGTGGCATTACCTCATATGCTATTTAAGAGCTTCTACCGTCACGCCGTCTGGACCAGGGGCTTTTCCGTTCTTCATAGCCTTAACGCCTTGTTGTAATTCTTCCATGGTAAAAGGGGGGGCTGGTAACCTAGGGCCCTCCCTTCGGGTGTGTCCTTCCGTCCTATCGGGAATAAATCCCTAGGATTTCTTTCCTTCTCTTTACCGTTAGGGAGAAGCCCATGTTTGGTGTTGGAAGGTTCTTGGCTGTGATTTATATGCATCCCCCCATATATCCTGGTCCAGTTTTTCTAGTAGTTCCTTCCACATTTGTCTTTTTGATTTTTTTATTAAGTTATTTAATTCATTTCTTTGTGTTTCATTTCTCTTTCTACGGTTCTCGGGGTTGCGGCCCGCCCTGGTGAACTTTCTCTTGTTTTTAATGTATTCGTTCCTGGACTCTTTTATTGCGTCGTTCCACCAGTACGGGTATTCTTTCGGCTTTCCGTCAACCCCCCTGCTCGACAACATAAATGCCTTGGACATCACTTCATATGTTTGAATTCCCCCGGTGGTAGTGTCAGCCTCCAGTCGCATTCTAAAAATCATTGCGTCTAGAGAGCGTATTCTGGGTGTGGTCTGTTTGGTCCTGGTTCCTGTCTGATATTCAAAGTATATATGGCCGTGGTGGGTATACGGATTCTCATGTTTAATTTGCCAGTTCTTGAATTTGTTCATACATCTTGTAGGGTAAGGCTTACGTCAATATGTGTTTTTTTTTGTGCCCGAAGGTAGGGGGAAATCTTATCAGACTTCCTGACAGCGGGCTATGCAATGCTGTCAGTTCGTGTGGGGCTTCACTCACTAAAACCCCCTCTCCAGTGCAATATCGAGAGGGAGGACACCCTCTTCGACTATTACACTCCGCCGTGTGGGCACTACCGGATCTCAAGTGGAACTTGAATGTCACAGTTGCCGATCAGTAGTCCCTCCCCTTGGATTGTTGGGTGATAGGAGGAGAGTTCCCGATCATGCGAGGTTTCGCCGCTTTCTCATTGTGAGGACCTGCGAGACTTCAGCTAATCTCCGTTCCGAAGTTTCACCTAGCTTATTTCACGGAATTACAACAACAGGCATAGATCCCCGGAGGGTCTTGGTACGCGTGTTGATAGCTTACAACGCTATTAGCTATCCGTGCACCCTGGTCCGTTAGGACCTTTTCTGTCTAGAAGGATTTGTAAGGAGTGGGTTGGGGTTACATGAAGTACTAACTTTACTCTCTGGGTCTACCTCGATCCGTCCTCAGGTTCGTGGGGCCAGTTGAGTCATAGATAGATACTCTTTTGGTCATTCTTAGTTTTCATTGGAATTACTTCCAACTACCTAAGCCCGTACACCCCGGCAAGGTGATGACCTCGTACGGGAACCTAACCTAACCTTTTTTTTTGGGCCCAGGAGGTAGGGGGAAATCTTTACAGACTTCCTGACAGCGGGCAGTGCAATGCTGTCAGTTCGTGTGGGGCTTTCACCCACTAAAACCCCCTCCTCCAGTGCAATATCGGAGTGGGAGGACACCCACTCCAACTATTACACTTTGTTGTGTGGGCCTGCTAGGTTTTCAGGATGGATGGAATTCATTAGCCGCCCTGATCCGTATCTCCTCCCCTTGGATTGTTGGGTGATAGGAGGACAGTTTCAGATCGTGCTAGTCCCACCTCTTTCTCGCAATATGAGGACTTGCGAGACCTCAGTTGACCATCGTTCCGAAATTTCACCTGGTTTATTTCACGGAACTACAACAACAGGTACAGATCCCCGGAGGGTCTTGATACACGTGTCGATAATTTCGTATACTCGTCCTTATCCGTGCACCCTGGTCCGTTAGGACCTTTTCTGTCCAGAAGGATTGTTAGGAGGGGTGGGGGTCACATGAAGTACTAACTTTACTCTTGACCTCGTACGGGTACCTAACCTAACCTAACCTCACCTAACCCAACCTTTTTTTTATCGACCCTGAGGGAGGGGAAAGCTAATGGCCTACTCCACAGCGAGCCAATAGAAACGTTCTTTGTTCCTGTTCATAAGTGTGCTGTGTACTTGCGTGTGGGACTTTCACCCACTAAACCCCCTCCTCTTTCCCCGGGTATCATCGCCACCTGGTAAAGGGCTTTATAAGCCCGCTCTTTCAGGTGCGTTACCCGGTATGATTTGTCTCCTCATTTTATGCCATACTGATCATGCGCCTATCTTCTTCTTCCTTTCTCCTCATAATACTTGTAATGTACTCGTACATAATATTCTACTTGTCCTTGTTTGCTGCCATTGTTTCTACGAGCTCCATCACGTCCGGAACCCTCCCCATATCCAACTTTACTTATGTCTTTCCGATTCAAATCTCAGGCGCACGGCGTATACGTGTTCCGGACTGTCCGGAACCTGGCACAGTTCGCACAAATCGGTTTCAGTTTTCCCTATACGTTTCGTATAGGTGCCGAATGAGTGTCCAGTGAGGAATTGTGTGAAGAAATATCCGCTTTTTCTATGCCTGTATTCGATCCATCCTCCAAGATTTTTAATAAGATCACGCGTCCAACTTGCCATATTCGCACCCTCCTCCCATCTATTCTGCCACATTCCCAAGGTTCTTTTCCGTGCCATTTTTCTGTTTCCTGGCAATCTAGTGCCAATCTTAAATAGAAAACACGCTTCTGCGACCATCAGGTCGATTGGCGGAAAAGCGGCAATGACCTGAGCCGCCTCCGAAGACACCGTCCGGTAAGCTGACGCCACCCGAAGCAGTACCCTCCTCTGTACGCTGACAAGTTGTGTCCTCTGTTTTCCCTTTTCATTGCCTCCCTCCAAATAGGTGCTGCATAAAGTAGCACAGAGTGCAGGATCGTGCACAAAACTCTTCTTCGCAAATAGTCAGGTCCACCGATTTTTGGAAGTATTCGTCTCATTGATTCGACTTTATCGTTGGCTTTACTGATGATGTCTGTTATGTGGCTTTACTGATGATGTCTGTTATGTGGGCCGAGAATGTCATTCTTTGGCCAAAGGTCACACCAAGATACTTCACGGAAGGCGCCGAGCTAATGACCGCGTTTTTAAAATCTTAAGGTCGTCTCGTTTCCTAGGCCCTTTGAGGACAAGCATTTCTGTCTTGTGCACAGCAATTCAAAATTTTTTGATTTCATCCACTGCGAGACCGTTGACATGGTTCGTTTTGCCTTTTCCATCAGTTGCTGTCTGTCTGCCGCCTCTATCAGCAGAAGGAGGTAATCGGCGTAGGCGATGGCTTCGACTCCGGGTTCATATGGTAACCTCAACACGTCATCGTAGACAACGTCCCAGAGCCTTGGCCCCTTGATGGAGCCCTGTGGCAACCCCATCGTATATCTCCACCTCACGGAGCCTACTCTCACCCACCTATCTCGGAAGTAATCTTCAATCATCTCCATTAGGTATTCCGAGCACCCAACTTCCCTCAATTTATCGACAATGTGATGCCATCGGACCGTGTTGAAAGCATTCTTGACATCCCCTGTGACAGCGACCATCCACTTACTGTTTGTTATCTTTAATATGTCCTGAACTCTAAGCATTGCAGTCAGGGTGGATCGTTTCTTCATAAAGCCGTGTTGGTTCGGTGAGATCGCTCTGTTTTCCATCAATTATAATTCCAATCTGTTGGTGATAACTCTCTCAAAGAGCTTTCCATAACATTTAGTAAGCAGATGGGTCTGAAGGACCCCGATAGCGCTTGATCTTTTCCTTTTTTGGGGATGAATATCACGTTTGCTTCCTTCCAACACTCGGGAAAGATTCTTTCTTAATCAGGTTATTGAACATCTTTAGGAGCTGTTCTGGCACTGTTACAACACACCAATTTTAGGTTTTCCGCTGTCATCCCATCAGGGCCTGGCGCCCTACCTGTTTTCATGGACTCAGCTGCAGTCTTCAGTTCCTCCATCTGGAGGGGTTCGAAGGACGTTCGAGGACCAAATGTGCGCTTACTTGTTTTTCCCCCTATTGGGAACAGGTCACGTAGTATTTGCCTTCTTCTTGAGGCCGAAAGTTTATAAGGAAGGCTTCGACACTTCATATGGTTTGTAGCGATTTTGTACGCATCGCCCCATATGTCCAATTCAAGTTTCCCAAGGAGATCTTTCCATTTTCTCTCTTCTCTCTGTTGATTATCTTCCTTAGTTCCTTACCGAGCTTTCTCATTTCTTCGCATTCTGAGTTTCTATTGCAATTACTTCTTCTTTCCATCCTCGTATAAGTCCTTCGTGCTCTCAGGTAGTTTCTTCTAGCGACTTCCACATCTGTACTCCACCAGTATGGGTGCGTGGTTTGTTTTTCCCTCTTCGTCCTTTTTGACCGTTGTAAAGCTTTTGGTACATATCAGTACCTGTATTTTCTATTAGGTCCTGTATGAAGCGTTCTCTATCGAAAATGGACACCCTCCCAGTGTCTCCTCTATTTGTTGGCATCTTAGTGTTAACTCTGAAATATATGTGCCCATGCAACGTATATGGATTTTCATGTTCAATTTTCCAGTCTGCAATTTTTTTTCCGAATCTATTTGAGGCAAGGGTGACATCAATATGTGTTTTTGACGAACCTCTCATGAAGGTTGGTTTGCCGTTATTCATTGCTGTCCATGCTAACTGTGATAACCACTCTTCTACATATTCTCGTCTTCTATCTGCCAAAGGGGCACCCCACAAGGGGGATTTACTGTTGATATCTCCAATTATGATTTTTCCACCCTTTTGTATTGACGCATCTCCGAACACTGAGTCTATCTTTTCTTAAAGTTCTCAAGGGACACGTTTGGTGACACATATATTGCATAGATGTGGTAGCCAGGTAATATCAGATGGATGAAATTTTTTTTCTCTCTTAACTTTCTCAACAACCAGTCTCCTATTAGTAATTTTCACTTATAATACCACAAGAGCTTCAAAATTATCGGGTATTTCCCGATAGGTTCGTTGCAAACAAATGAAGGAGTCAAGTTTTTCAGGTTAAAAAATCACGAGCGCGAAGCGCGAGTGATTTTTCCTGAAAAACTTGACGACTTTATTTGTTTGCAGGGAACCTTGAGGGAAATGCTAGATAATTTTGAAGCTCGTGTGGTATTCGGGGGATTATTTTTCCGTCCCAAATGTCGGCCAATAGAATTTCACCATGAGACGAAATGTAGATTGTAAAGCCTTACGCTTGGCATCACGAGCTCCTCGAGCGGTCTTGAATGCAGCATCCGAAAATGGGTTGATTTTGATGTCGAAATCGTTCAAATACTTTTCTTGAAGTAATTTGGCAGTCTGATTCCATATTGTTTTATTGTACCTTCCTTATAGTCTTCTCCATCCATTTCCTTCATATTGTAAGCGTAATCTTTCATAATGTTTGCCAATTGCGCTTCACTCGTTTCAGCACTCAATGTGTATTCCCTCTCAGTACAAAAAGTAGTAAATTGGTTCCAAACTGTTTTTTTTTTACTTCTCCGTATTAATGGGAACATTTCCTTTGACTTTTTTATCGATGGTGGACAGAGAACAAACTCCAAATCGACTCATTTTCATGCAAAATCTCCAATTTTCACAACTGAATTCAACCTGTCAGTTTGACGTGTGATTAATTTGTCTGGATCATGTTTTATTTTTTATATATAGCAACTACCAGAGAAAATTTTCAAAAAATTATCAGTATAATACCATGTAGGTTGTACCACGTGACGTCGAATGGTGCAATTCTATTGGTCGATATTTGGGTCGGAAAAATAATCACCGCTATATCCCTTGCGTCGTTCACAAACCAGCCTTCCTTTGCGGTAATTTTTTTATTTTCAAATGTACAATAATAACGTCATTTTTCGACTGACAGTATCATCGAAAATTTCTATTTCTCCGCCAAGGAGGAAAAGTGTTGCTAAGCAACACTTTCCGTCCGGCGGCAGGAAAAATGTTACTATGCAAAAGATGAATTAGAATTGGTAATAACCTGATCAAGAAATTATCCAATTCAAACGTCATTTTTATTCATTAATGTTACATTGAATGTACAATTGGTCAATTTGGCATTCTGAAAATGAAAATTTTGTATTAATGAACTGGAAGGATTCTGTGTCGGATTCTGTTCAACAGCTGATGCCTCAATAAAGTGATTTGAGATGCTGATTTCAGGGAATTCCGAGGAATCCGAGGGGAATTCTTTGACGCTCAATATCCTACCAGCAATCTCATTCTTACTTCGCAGCGAATCCTCGATATAGCCTTCTGCTACACTACTGGACTTCCAACCTCCGTGTCGTTTCAAAGACTCGATGTTGGCTCCTCCATCTATAAGTAGTATAGCAGAAGTTCGCCTCAGTGAATGACCTGTGTATTCGTTGGGATGGCTCAATTGCAAAAAAGAGGCAACCTTTCTTGGAACACATGCTATACTATGTATTCCCATCACAGCTCTGTAGCATTTTCCAGATTGATATTTAAAAAAAAACCTATTTTCAACGAAATCCTTCGGTCTTAACGCAGTGTATCTCCGATAAATATTTAGATTGTCCTCCCCAATAACTGTGAATGTTCGCACTTTTCTCGTTTTACTATCAGGAATATTGACTATTAAAATATTTCCCTTGTCCTCGATATCTGTTGTTTTCATTTTCACCATTTCATCACATCTGCAGGCACCAGCTACTCCGAATTATAAAACAATCTGAAGCAACCAGGAGATCAGAAATACAAAACTAAAATAACTTGAAATATGATAGTTACCTTTAATCCTAAATATGAATTATCCGGTGCTTCGCATATAAATCGTTCGAACTCTTCTTTTGAAAAAACTCTTGATTTTTTCGTAACATACCCTTCATTGCTTTTTTTCAAAAATGCGCGCAACTTCAGGTATTTACCAATATTTATGTCCTTTTTATCGCTAGTTGTGACTTTATCATCGAGTATCGGGACCACAAAGTAGAGGATTTCCATTTTTTTTCAATAACCATTGAGTTGAAATACGCTAGAAGCACATTCTCTTGGTAAACAGTCACATTTTTCGAATTGCACCAATTAACGAAGTGATTATATGCTGCAGAATATTTTTCAATAGACTTCGATGGTCCAAGGGAAGAGACTGCATCATTGGCCAAAACCTCAATTTCTGAAGACATTTTCAGTTTCAAACACTTCTCACCAGCATGCAAATGATCACTATCAATTATTTTACTTTATATCTGTCAGAATCAATTTGCGTGGCAACCGCAACTAGGCGTCCCTTGATTCATTCAATTATAACGATCGTAAATGGATAGAATCATGTGCGTAAATGTAAATCAATCCGAAGATGGATATTCAGATTTTCATGAATTTCAAAACGTTTGAAAATAAAATAACATATTTCATTCGGATGAGAAGTGACTTTCATGGCTCGTTTCAATTGCCAACCTCACTGCGTTCGGCTGTCAAACTCAAGCTCGCCATGAAAAGTGACACTTCTCCTCCTTATAAAATAACTAGCGACCCGCCCCGGCTTCGCACGGACATCACATTAGAAACCTCAAAAATAACAGTACTTCTATACTATTTAATGGATGTTATAATACATATAAACCTTCTTCTCGAATAACTCTATCTATTAAAAAAAACGCATCAAAATCCGTTGTGTAGTTTCAAAGATTTAAGCATACAAAGGGACATAGGGAAAGAGAAAGCGACTTTGTTTTATACTATGTAGTGATTAATTCTCTACAAACGCCCTATTGACCACTTTTTTTCTATAACCTACCGTTTCGAAAATATATCGAATAAACTTGGGAGGAGATGGAAAATGACATTTTTCACCTTTTAATGAAAGGAATCGTTCTCTGGTTTGATACCTCATTTTATAGGTTAATTAATTCTCTACAAACGCCGTATGACCACTCTTTTTCATAACCTATCGTTTTGAAAATAAATCGAATAAACTTGGGAGGAGATGAAAAATGACATTTTTTCATCTATTAATGAAATTGAATCGGTCTCTGTTCATCCGATCCTGTGATCAAATACTAACTTGAAGTCTTAGTTACACTCAGTTAAAAAAAAACCTCATAATCATTTCAGTAGCTATGGCGTCATGCGCTTCTCGACACGATCACGCTAGATTTCCGCGGGAATGAGATATTTTCCTGCCGTAAAAAGTAGCCTGTGTCCGTGCCTAGGATCCTATCTTTATATTAACCAAGTCTCATAAAAATCCGTTCAGATGTTAAGGCGTGAATGAGGTGAACTTTTAAAACAAACGATTAAAAATCACTAACTTAATTAGTTTTCTGCCTACTGCCTACGCCTTTAGTACGATAGCATGAATATTAATAGCCCATATCCTTTTCTAGGTCACTATCTATCCCCTAACTAAATTTCATCAAAATCCGTTCAACCGTTTAGGCATGATAGAGCAAAACCCCAGCAAAAAACATAAAAAAATCACTAACTCAATTCAGTTTTTTGACTACTTCCTACCACCTAAGTACGATGACGTGATCATTTTGATCTTATATCCGTTTTTAGGTAACCATCTATTACCTTACTAAATTTCATCAAAATCTGTTCAGCCATTTAGACGTGAAAGAGCAAAAGTCCCAACAAAAACGACTAAAAATCACTAACTCAATTTAGTTATCTGCCTACTGCCTACCCCCTAAGAACGATGGCGTGATTATTAATAGCCTATGACCATTTCTAGGTTATCATCTATCACCATACCAAATTTCTTCAAAATTCGTTCAGCCGTTTAGGCGTGAAAGATTAACAGACAGACAGACAGAGTTACTTTCGCATTTATAACGTATTAGTATGGATGACCATTTCTAGGTTATCATCTATCACCATACCAAATTTCATCAAAATCCGTTCAGCCGTTTAGGCGTGAAAGAGTAACAGACAGACAGACAGACAGAGTTACTTTCGCATCTATAATATTAGTATGGGTAGTATGGATGATTAAGACATATTTATTTTATTTATTCATATGAATTGAATCTCTACAAACGTCCTGTTTACCACTCTTCTATAATCCACCCTTTCCAAAATGTTCTGAATAAACTTGGTAGCAGATGAAAAAATACATTTTTTCATGTTTCGTTGTGAATAAATCGGTCTCTGTTGATCTGATTGGATACGTTGATATGCCATTTTTTCTGGCAAGTCAGAATTTATTCGGTGGAAAATTTTTCTGAGTCGGACTTTTTCGGGTCAAAATTTTGCCCCGAAAAAATTTAGATTTTTTCCCCCGAAATAATTTCGACTCAGAAAAATTTAACCCCGAAAAAATTTCGACTGAGAAAAATTTTGCCCCAAAAAAATTTTGATATTTTTGCCTGGAAAAATTTTGACACAGAAAAATTTTGCCTCGAAAATATTTTGCCTCGAAAAAATTTCGACTCATAAAAATTTCACGCCGAAAGAATTTCGACTCGGAAAAATTTTGCCCCGAAAGAATTTCGACTCGGAAAATTTTGCCCCGAAAAAATTTCGACTCAATTTAGTTATCTGACTACTGCCTACCCCCTAAGAACGACGGCGTGATTATTTATAGCCTATGACCATTTCTAGGTTATCATCTATCACCATACCAAATTTCATCAAAATCCGTTCAGCCGTTTAGGCGTGAAAGAGTAACAGACAGACAGACAGATAGACAGACAGACAGACAGAGTTACTTTCGCATTTATAATATTAGTATGGATATACTATTATTTGGTTCTGAAACTACTAGTATGTCTATCTTTTCAGACATTACAGCTGCCTGTGCCATATCATGAGCAGCTTTGCACCTGCCTAGATTGGTCTGTAGTATGTTAGTCATTTTGAGAGTTTCTTTTGTCCTAATTTATCACTCGGACTTTCGGTCACAAGATTTGTCTCCTGATGTATATCCTCATTTACAGTGGTATAAATAAAAAGATAAATTAGTGTATAACTAAAACCATCCAATCTTTTGTAAATAAAATTTCTCCTTGTATAGATAAAATAATAAATTAACTGTGTATAATAAACATATACAGATGTGGAAGAAACGGATGGAAACAGGGAGTTTCAGTGTTAAATTCACGCTGGTTCGGAGTCCAGTGGAGCAGTGGAAGAATCGAAACCTCGGAGCGATGCGATGTTGAATAAGCGGCTGGTCTGTTGGAATGGCAGTCTGTAGTGAGTGGGGAAGCGCGCAGGCAACGATCTAGGATCGAATATCGAATCAGTAACACTGCAAACGGGAGATGGATAACATCGCATGACTATTGAAAATGAATACGACAAATTTTCTCCACTCTTATGGGCGCCATGGGCGGAAGTTATTTGCCTCAATGAATGAAACAAATAATTTCCTGTGAAAATTAATATTCAGGTTCTTTTTCGTCATAACTGCTTTGAAAATAAAATAATCAATTAATTGGTAGCTGTCGAACTGTCGGAATAATTTGATTCTGTAATAGATCCAAATATTTTGTAGCGTTTAGGTTACCATCGATGAAAACTGGCCCTATCATGTAATTACCCAGCATTCGTTTGGCAAGAGAAGTGGATGTGTGTGCTGCTGTTTAAACCAGTGCACCTTGTTCTAGCAGAAAATTGCCCAGCAAGTCGATTTGGGCGATAGAACTGTTCGGAATATTTTGAAAATAAATGGTTACAAATGTTATAAGGTGCAAACCTTTCAGGAAATTTTCCAGAAGACCATTTCAAAAGAATGGAATTCTGGGAAAAGATGATGGAAAAAGAGAATGAGATTAGTTCTTTTCTGAGCAATATCTTATTCACGGATGTGTCACACAAAAAAATCAAGTTGTTACCGGCATAGTAATTTTTCATGAAATCCGGTATACAAATTCTTATGTAAACGAATTTTAAACAGGAGAACGGTATTAGCCTAGTGGATTTTACTAAAAACGTTCATGTTTTCACTCTATGGCACCATTGTATCAATTTAACGTTCTAAACAGAGCAAAGATATTTTCCTTTCATAAATTTGCTGAATTATAATGGAATATATCACCGGCTTATTGATTTCTACAATTAAGTAGAACTCGATTCACTTTCTATTATGAGGATTTATGCCATTAAGCCACGAATCTAAAAATGTTTAATACTACAGAAAGTCAGCGGTTAATTTGCTTTCCAACTCACTGTGACTGCGAAGAACGCGGAAGCCCGGAAGCCAAAGTAGAATTCGTGTCTCTAGACACGAGTTAGATCGTTGCTTGCGCGCTTCCCCACTCACTACAGACTGCCATTCCAACAGACCAGCCGCTTATTCAACATCGCATCGCTCCGAGGTTTCGATTCTTCCACTGCTCCACTGGACTCCGAACCAGCGTGAATTTAACACTGAAACTCCCCTGTTTCCATCCGTTTCTTCCACACCTGTATATAAATGTGGTGTATAGTCCAATAAAGATCTCTCTCTGTTAAAACTTGTATATAAATACCCTGTATAAATAAGTGAAACGTAGTGGACGAAGACAACAGAAACACAGTTTGATGCCCTGACAATACACGGGAGGACGGCACAACGACAGTGTGCGTATATTACAACTGTATACATGGTAAGGACAGAAAAGGTTGACTTACAGGTTCTCTTGGTCCTTTCGGCATCTGCCACTAGCTGTTCTGTGCCCCTCTTTCCCGCATATCATGCAGAACGGGGGATTCTCGCAGGCATGCACTTTATGGCCCTCTTTGGCGCAGTTCCTGCACAATTTGGACCTGTCTTGCTTTTTGCACATTTTTGCTAGGAGACCGACCCCAGCATATCATGCATTTAACCGCCTCCTTTCTTTCTCTAATATTTACTAAAGATAGTCCAATCCTCATATTTTCAAGTGATATCAGTTTACTAATCACTTCTGGGCTGCCAAGGATCGTGGCAGCCTGTCGGTCTCCTATCATCGGCCTCCATGCTCTGATCTCGACTCTCTCCTCGCATGCGTGCATTTTAATCACGTCATTTAACTCGTCTTCTACCTCTTTTGCAGTCATGTCGATATCAATTCCATAGGCATTTGCTGCCTTCCTGGAGGATCCCCCGGTTAATTTGACTACAGTCCTGCCTCCAATATTCTCTTTTAGTTTCCTTATAAAATTATCTGTCTCCTTAGCTCCTTCTCTCATCTCCAAAAGAAGGTGTCCATCTTTTGTGCTTCTTATGGTTTTGATTTCCTCTTTAATTCCCTGTTTTTTTTTTAATTCCTCCTTAATATTGGAGACCATTTGCGCGTATGTCTGTTCGCCTTGGATGTTTATCATGACTGCTTCATTTTTATATTTCCGCTCTTCTCTCATGTTAAGTTCCTTTAATTCATTATTATAGCCGTGTATATAAATTTTTCCTTTGCAATCGTGCATTGCGCATTCCAGAATTTTGAGCCTTTCTTCGGCGGTCAGGCTACTCTCAATGACTACATGTAATTCTTCGTTTTGATTTGAAGTTTTTTTCTTCTTTGCACATTATGTATAGATCGTGCGCCTGTTTAATCTTGCTTTCTTCCTCTTCAAGTCCCGCAAACAGGACTCTTCTATCATCTTTCAATGTCTCCTCTCCTATCATAGCTAGTCCTTCTGTCTTACATGTCAGGATCTGGCCTGCTTGTAATTTACCATCTCTTATATATTTTAATATGTTTCTAGAGTTGCCAACTAGTGGCCTCAGGTATCTAATTTCTTTGAATTTGACAGAGCTCGCCATTATGGCAATACTGCCTTCCAGATCCTGTCCCGTGATCCTCCTGTGATCGATTTGTACTTTAAAGGCGGTGCTGGGCCATTTCTTGCAAATTAGCGTGTATAAGTCTTCTTCGTTTTTGATATCTTTTATTTCCTCTTTATCTCGTGCGCTATTAATTCATCATTATTTGTTCCAAGTTGTTTTTTCTAATTCCTCGTTCAATTTATCTTTTATTGTTATGAGTTCCTCTTTTGTTCTCTCCTGTAAAATATCATCTTTAAGTATTTTTTCTATTTTGTCTACTGTATTTTCCATCACTGTCATTAGGCTGTTGTAGCAAACTCTGTCAATGCTTTCTTCTCCCGCTGTTTCCATTCGTTTCCTCTTGTCAGAGTTTGCTCCAATGAGCCAACTGAAGAAGTTATCTTCATTTTCGCTGTCAACCAGTGGGGTTGAAGTAGCTCTCTCCTGTATTGTTTCTTCTTTGACAGTTCTCTTGTTGGGGTTGTTTTTCCCTTACTTCTTCTATTTCCTTCGGGGGGTGTTCGGTCCATCTTGGTCGATCTTTTAAAAAACCTTCATTTCTTCATCCATCCTCTTCTTTCTCGTTTCCTTAAGCTCTTTAGCTTTATCAAAGAGTTCACCACTCTTTTCTTTTCTTCTCCTCCTCATTACTCTGCCAGTAGCAATGTTTGATGATCCGGCCTGGCATTCCACCGGATTCACCCCGCAGTCGCTGGGTTTCGGTCGGGCTTGGCCTGCTCCACCACCGCCCCCGACCGGTACTGGGGTATCCCTCCCCTGCACCGTAACCGAAGTTTGTTGTTTTGTGTATTGAATCAATAAACAGGTGGGGCAGTGCAACGCACACATCCCCAGTTCCGTGAGCTGCTAGGTCGTCGCCGTTAAATCCACCCGAAAAGAGAGGACTTGGGTAGGGAGCAGGGATCATAGGGGGTCATGGAAAGGTGAGGTGTATCAGGGTAAGGATTTCAAATACGATTTTGTACTTCTGCAATTTTACCCTTTTTCGTCCGTCCCTTTACGGCACTTTTAATCGCTCGATTTCTCTCATTTTGACATCAATTTATAGGGTGTTTCACGGGCTTCTAGACGGCATAAAAACCGTTTCGAAAAACCGCCCCTAGCACTCACACCAGACAACTTCACACCATGCAAATCGGACCAGGGGACCGAAGCAAAACGATATAATCGTGATAACTTCGGCCCCCGTGAACCGATTTCGACGAAACAAACATTCACTTCTCCGACACGACATAACGATTCCAACGACACCAGAACAGAGGGAATCTGTGGACGGAAACCGGCAATTCACTTCGAATTTTTTTTTTCTTTCGCTGGTGGAAAAAATCTGCTACCAGATTCACTACGACCCGTGTCGTAGGATATGTCGGGTTGGCTAGATGGATTGCCGACCGACTAAAAAAACCAGAACAGGCACCTTTCTCTTCGCTCTAGGCCTTGGAAGAAGCTCTTGCTTTTACGTCAAGGACCTATGCTGTCGTCTCTTTATTCCGCCTCTCTGTCTTCCCTCTCCTTCCGCTCCATTATATCAACTACTAGCTGACCCGACAGACGTCGTCCTGTCAAAAAGATTATTGTAATGTGGCAGTTTTGTGTTCTACGTATATTTTAAAAAATTCTCCTGAACAGAACCGTCACCCTGGTGATAGTGCTTTGTGAATAAAAAATAATTAAATAAAACATATCTAAGGATTTGAAAGTAAGTAATCGCTTTATTGTTAATCATGTGAATCATAATATTATTATTATCATTGTAGTGCTTTGTGGTATACGATGTTTTTGTTTGATGACCTGGCGCATAGATAAACAAATCTGATGGTTTTCCAACACGGGAACAGGCAACATACAATTGACCATGTGAGAAACATGGGTTTTCCAGATTAATACCACAAACACTTAATGATTGCCCCTGGGACTTGTTTATAGTCATAGCAAAAAGCAAGCCGCACTGGAAACTGTAGTCGTTTAAACTCAAATGGCACATCAGTTTGGCCAATAGATCCACCTTTTCAAACAGATCAATAAATGCAATCTTCAAGTACTTACTTTTATTCACATCGGTGACATTCAAATTCCTTCAATCACCACTGACAGGACATTTCAATAACAATCATCACTTTAAAACTATTGAAACAGTTATGGAAATCGTGGAAGGATCTATATAAAGCACCAATACATACTGACTTTATAATAAAATCCAATTGTAACAATAAATACATTAATTGCTTTCATCAAATTCCTCTGTGATAGGTCTTCAGTTATCCACGAATGAACTTGGTTTTTTCTCGTAATTTCAATATTCCTGAAACTAATATTTTTATCAATAAACGTTCTCAAACTATTCAAAAAGAATATTCGTACCTTTTTTCATTCGAATCTGTTGGTTTTCCTTCACAAAATTGCAAATATCCTAGAGGTTTTTTGACCTGTAAACTCGCTTGACAAATGTCACTTACTCCGATCTTATTCCATTCATCCTTTTACTTCAATCGTTCCTAGAACAAAAACCTTTAGTAATAAACGTTATAAAAGGATTAAAAAATATATTCATGCCTTGTTTCATTTGGATCATCCCCATTTCGTTCACAATGAACCAATATTCTCGAGCACTTCCCTCACGTTAATAGATCTGACAGTTGTCTAATTTTCCGATGTGAATGACATCGGAAAAAAAAATCGATTTTGAGAAACGTCAAAAAATTTATTTATTCATTTTTAGGGTTTTTCCAGCAATAATTTTAATTTTACTCGCCGTAAAAACCATCCTTGAACTTCAACGAACATTAAAAAAAAGATTTGGCCAAATTGGTCCAGGCGTTGTTGAGTTATGCGCTTACCAACACATTTTGCGATTCATTTTTATATTATAGAATATAGGAGAACAAATTTTCCCAGTTTGCGTGCCCTCTAGCATTAACCCTACGATGGTCTCTGGATTTGGTAAGTTTCCCATTTTCTCGCAAATCATGCTTCTTTCGTTTGTCCACCTTTCACATTGATAAACGGCGTGCTCCGGACTATCTACTTCGTGACACACGTCACATAGATCTGTTTCTGTTTTTCCTATTTTCTTTAAGTATGTTCTAAACGAGCCATGGCCCGTAAAGAACTGCGTGAAAAAGTAGTTTGTTCTTTTGTGCGGACAGTTTTTCCAATCTTCAAGGTTTGGTATTAGTCTTCTTGTCCACGTCGATGTTTCGGCGTCCCGTTGCCACCGCAGCCCGTGGCGGCTTGTCCTATGAGGCAGGTGAGGCAGTACCTCACCAAATAAATTACGGAAAATACAAATAATATCAACCGAATTAATCCAATATTTTATTAATCAAGAAATGTAAAATAAAATAAAAACACACTATTATTGTTTATTAAAATCTTCGGCTATCGATTTCGGAATTATTCCATTATCAGGCCAGCTGAAAGTATACAAATGTAAACATGTATTTATTTAGCCGAAGATTTTAAAAAACAATAATAGTGTGTTTTATTTTATTTTACATTTCTTGATCTCGAGAGAACATACTATGGAAGAATTCATTTGTAAAATTTTATTAATCAATTTCATCATCCCATTATGGTCTTCAGTTTCAATTTTTTGTACGATACTGCACTCGTCTTCCATAATATCCGAGCTCAATCTCAAGCCGGGTACAGCTGTAACATTACACGTTACTGACGTTACGATGAATGCACAAAAATCGGACCGTAACGTTACATGTTACAGTGTGTTAAGGTCCGATTTTTGTACATTCATCTCACTTCCTCTTCAAGGCGTAAACGGTGAGTTGAGGCTTGCCTCACGCGCTTCCTTGTCTAGCGCGTTATTCACATCGACGTGACGAGATCATGAACCTCTCCTTCGTTGTCTATCTATTGCGACTTCTAAGGTGAATTTGAGGCTAGCCTCAGTAACAACTTTTAGAACACTTGAAGCGTTTTATCTCAGAAACGGTGCATCAAAGGAAAAAAAGTATTGATACATTTTTTGAAGATAATTTTAACGTCTACATTTTTGTCTCAATTACTTTTTTGATGAAACTCACCGTTTTGCTGAAAATCGCGAAAAACTCATTTTTCGACCTTTGAACTTGAATAAATTTTGTCCATCCACGGGAATGATTGGGAACTTTACATATTACTAGCAAACCCGGCGAACTCCGTTTCGCCACCAGACGGCTTCGTTTTCTGTAACATTTCGTTTGGTGATAAAAAAATAAAGAAATTTTTTTTTTATATTTGAAAAGGAACAACAGTAATAAATTCATTTCGATTACAAAAATGAAGTGTTACTTAGTTAAACTTCTCTAAGTAAATGAAAGAGAATCCAAAGTAAATACTGAATCGAAGCGTTATAGGTTCCGCAAACTATCCGTTTTTTGAAATGCTCTTGGTAAACCATATTTTTGTTTCTTGGCCTGACGTAAACACAAACAAAGCGGATGTTTTCCAACTCGTGAACACGTATAAAGTATAACTGCCATGTAAAAAACAATGATTTTCTAGTCAGGCCAGTAGATCTACCTCTTTAAGTAGATTTGTGAAACCGGTAGATCTACCTTCTAAGTAGCATAATTTAACCGGTAGATCAATTGAACCGATAGATCAGATGAACAGTAGGTCTTTCGAACCGTTTTGTATACCTCGATAGATCATCATTGGTTATTGATGTTCATAGATATTTGATCTATTTCTTGGTATCTGTCTGACTACACTACACACCCTGTATATACTCAGAGCGTCTATTGACATTTATGGGAAAAGTAATACAAATGTTCGTGTTAGGAAGTAGAAAATTACAATATTTGCATTTTATGAAGAGACCCTGTATAAATCAAACTACCATCGATAGTCAATCATTTGAAATTCAAAAAATTCTTCGTTTCTGTGGAAATGTCCCTGTGATAATGCAGAAATTCAAAATATTCGACATGTATAGGAGCACCCCGTATGAATCCGAAGCATAGTATCTATATTTAATTCCACCTCCTATAACGAAAACTCCTCGAAATTCAAAAGCCCCTTCAATTTCATTGAAAGCTTTCTGTTATAACGTAGAAATGTGAAATAATTGATAGATTTATTGAAAACACCTGTATATATCTAAAACGTACCTGTATAAAACATGCACATGAAAATTTTGAATTATTTTCATCAGCTTTCTTTGAACCTGGAAAAAAAAAAATTTTATCCAGAATAAACAGAACATGCCACCAAGGGGTTTCGAAACGGTGCACTACCAGGTACACACACCTAGACGTTAGTCGTTACACCACTTGCTTGTTACACGTGAAGACTGTTTATCTCAGACTTCAACGGGTTTTAACATGTAAACATATCAGAAATCGAAAAAATATATTGAAATATCGATAATTATCATAATACATACAGTTTGATATCATTTCCTGGCGTATTTTTCCTAAAATACGAATAATCCCCGAATTTTGTTCTCATTACGTTATTTGTCAGGGAAATTCGGTTTTAGTAGAAACCTCAAATATCACTGCGACCTGAAATGATGCTTTTGATCGCTGAAATGTTAGGAATTCGTTGAATGAACGTTGAAGTTGATGATTTCATATGGACTTACCTATTCAAATAACGTTTTCCACTCGAAACGAACAAATGTCCACATGAGACGTACCTATGTCAAAAATATTTTCTTCTTCCTGGTATTTCAGAATTCCTGCAACGAATATCTTCGTTAATAACGTTATAGAACTACTCGAAAACGATATTCGTACCTTTTTTGATTCGGATCTGGCCTTTTTCTTCTGAAATGAGGAAATTGTTGGAAGCACTTCCCTCTCGAAAGGAGACTTGACAGTTGTCATTGAATTCGATGTCATAAATAATGAAATTTTCAGAAATGTACCAATTTCCTACGTTCTTCTCGATATCTTGAAATTTTTCCTGAATTTTCTTTGCTACAAACCTCGCGGAGCCCGAAGACCTTTCCAACGAATGCAAAACCGTTGAAATCGGTTCGTGCGTTCTGGAGTTAAAGCGTCAGGGAGGAAAACCCGACTTATTTTATATAGTAAATTTATTTTTATGTTTTGAACAATTTTTAGATTTTCAGCTTGTTGGGATTTTATGTAACTTCACCCTAATTTTTTGGTCTGGATTGACCGGACTATCTACCCTTGATCCGTGATCGATTCGTTTCGTTTCATCGGCAAACTGCACATATTCGGGTTAATCGTGAAGCGGAAGGTAGTGAAATTTCACTCTGGTTGGGGTTATTGGGTTTGTGCAGTACTCGTGATATTGCAGAGTTTTCAAAAAACAGAAACAGTTTTTGAGTCATTCCTATGATTATAAAATATGTACAATTGAGGAAGTTATACAACCTATTCCAAATCTTGACAATCGGTGCGGTAGGAAAATCGAATCGGATGTTTCAAAATGAGAGTACTACTGGCCTACTGGCAGTGTAACTCTAATCAAATTATTTTTGGCAGTGTTAATAATACATATTCCGATAGGATTTAGTAAAAACTGGTTGAAGCGAGTTGAAAAACTTATCTCAGGGCAATTACCACCCAATAAAACGCTATAGAATCATTGGAGCATTAACCCTCTGCGCGGAACACCTATTTGTAACAGTGAAGCGGAACACCGGTCACTCAGACAGTATAATATTTCAGGACATTTCCCGGCCAAAATCAGTGTGAATCACTAGGTTTCATTAAAAAATATATGCACAGAATGAAAAAATTATATATAAACAGAATAATTAACGAAAAATATATACAAAGTCAAACAAAAGTCGAACAAATTCTTGTCATTACATGGTTTCACCATTTCAAGAAGACAATATGAATATAGATTCTTGAATCGCATTATAATTTCGACACATACTTTCATGGAAGGCTCTAATCAATTAACTATTACACAGTAGGCACTTATAATTATTACTCTTTATCTCATCGGTATGGGCTAGTACCTACTAGTTCGGGGAAACACCGGTCTAGGAGACCAATGGTTGAGCTAGAGGACTATGTTTACGAAAAATTCGAAATCTGATATATCTGCTTGTTGTCTGAGAGTGTCCTGAGACTCTCTTAGAGGAAGAGAACGAGAGGAGACACCTCGCGAGCTGTACAGGCAAAATTCGAAACTGTACCGGTCCCAGAGACCGGTGTTCCGTGCAGAGGTTAATACCGAAGGATTTTTTCAAAATGATAACTATGCAGCTGACAAAAAAGAATTTATAAGATTAATATTTTTTTGATGTGCCTCATCACTTTATTCTGTCACAAGCCGCCACTGACCGCAGCTGCCACATCCGCATAGTTCTCTTCTCGGCCATCCTTCTGTTTCTTGCCAATTTGCTCCCTATTATATTATTATTTATTATTATAATATAAATGAGAAGAGGGAGGTAAACACCTATGACCCTCATTTACAAATTCGAAAGTATGTAACATAAAAAAAATGAACAAAATAAGGAAAAGTCCAAATGAAAATCAACCAGAAGCAAGAAACACATCCAGCAGGTTCTTGAAAGAGTTCACTGACGCGGCACTCACGATGTTATTAGGCAGTGAATTCCATAGATGAAAAACTCTAATACACAGGAAGTGCTCCCTAGGGGTCGAGCGGAAATTTTCGCGGTAAAGCTTGAAAGCATGACCGCGTAGATTGGAGCTGAGAGAGAGTGAAATAAATTACTAAGGTCGCAGCCCAGTAAGCCATGCAGGATTCGGTAAACGAAGATCGAATATCCCCTGGTGCGACGATGCATAAAGGGTGTCAAGCCAGACATCCGCAGCCTCTCCTCGTAAGAGGGACGCAATGGAGAAAAGACCATAGGGTATCCTTGTGAAATTGCGCTGGACGGACTCCAGGCACCAAACAGGACCTGCGAATTCCAACAATGGACGGACATACGTGGTGAACATTTTGTAGAGAAAGCATCTTTCCTTAATTTTCAGGTCAATAGGTGGCATGCCAGCTATTGCCTGCGCGGTCTCCGCAGAGACCGTTCTGTAACCTGAAATGACTCTCAGTAGTGCCCTCCCTTGTACCGCCACCAGTTGTTTGTTTTGTGATTGTTGTATTCAAGGACTTCTCGCCACACCGGCGCAGCATACGCGACTGGAAAGACTACGAAAGGGTTATTCAGTCTCAACACCCATCGTATTGGCGTTCCACAACAGGGGGCCGAACACTGAGCCCTGCGGCACTCCCATTGTGCATGCGTGTTGCAGGCCACCAGTCTTCACTGATCTGTCCCTAAAATATTCCCTCACACAATTTATCAAGTATTCGCTTATGTTCATTTCCACCAATGCCTGTAGCACCCTCTCCCATCTTGCTGTATTAAATGCATTTTTAACGTCAATTATTGTGACCAGCACACACCAACGTTTTCTGCTTTCTTTTACTCTCTTCTTGATATACATCATAGATGTAGTCGTTGATTTTGATTTCCTAAATCCGTGTTGGTGTTCGGATAGTGATCTCTTCTCCTCTATTTCCTTGTTTATTCTATTTACTATAAGTCTATCAAATAATTTCCGAAAGTGTTATGAGGCATATAGGTCGGTAGGAGCTTGGCAGCGACAGGTCTTTTCCTTTTTTTGGTAGAAGTATTGCTGTTGCGGTTTTCCACGCTTTGGGGAAGTGTTGCTGCTCTAGTAAACTATTCATCATGATAAGGAGTTGTCGGGCATTTCTTCATTAATAAATTTTTATGGTCTCCACGGGAAGATGGTCTGGCCCCGGTGCCTTTTCCATTTTCATTGGTCTTATCGCCTGGTATATATCTTCTTCAGTAAAGGGTTCTGGACTTTCTACCCTCTTTTCTGAATCGCGTCAGGTCTTCGTTTGCTGTTGGGAACAATTCTTTTAGTATTTTCTTCCTCTGTTTTCTGCTCAGGAAGTAGTGTGTACTCTTACTTTCAGGTGCCTGACCGCTATTTGGTAACCCTCCCCGCAGATCTCTTCCTCCAGTTCTTCTAGAAGCACCTTCCAGCAGTGTCTTTTCGCCTCATTTATTGCTTGCCGCAGGTTCTTCGTTTTCTCCCTCAATTCTCGGTGTGCTGTCCTCAGCATTTCATCGTCAGCCACTGTTCCCTTCTAAGTCTGGTATATTGCCTTCTTTTTCGATACAGTATGTTCTTAGTTCCGCGATACTGTCACTCCACCAGTAAGGAATTTTTTGGTCACCTCCTGTATGTGTGTGGATGAGGGATTTGTTGTAAAAACTGTTAGTATGTACTCTCGACAGTTTCACTTCTGGATTCACTCAGATCTCTCATGATGTTTTTAAATATCTCTTTGTTCCAGGCGTAGTTCCTTTCGTCTTGTGCTCTCTTTTGATGCCTCTGTTCATAGTCAAGGTAGATATGTCCGTGATATGTGTACGGTTTTCATGTAGTATTCTCCAGTTTTTAATCTTGCGGGTAAGGGTTTCTGTAATTAGGGTTGCGTCTATGTGAGTTCTCGATGCGCCCCTTATAAACGTTGGTTCTCCTGTGTTTAATGCGATCATTTTCAGCTGTAGCATCCACTCGCTCATATATGCTCCTCTGGCGTCTTCGACCTCGAACCCCATTGTGGAGACTTTGAATTTATATCTCCCAAAATTACGATGTCTTTTTTCTTTTGAAGCTTCGTGGAAGATTTCATCTATTTTGTTCTGGAATGCCTGGGTGGTTATATTGGGGCGATATGTAAGCCGCAAATAGATGGAAGTCCTCTAACTCGATATGTACATACCCCTCTTTTGTTTTATTCCGTTGACCTCCATCCTTTTATTTTGATAATGATCGTCACATCTTTATTTTATCCATTTTTTTTTTTTATTTTTTTTTATGCTACCGTTATGCAGGCGGTTCAACATCTGATCCTCCTGACAAGAAATGTCGATTTTGTTCAAAATTCGCTGGTTCAAATGATATAAAGTGTAAGAATGAAGTTTGTGATACTATAGTTCATAGCAAGTGCTTGGATGCTATCGGAAGGGTCGTTTTTGTGGACAAAAATAACTACTTTTGTCGAAAATGTCTGGTGGATGTCAAAACAAATGAAACAAGTTCTGATAACGTTTCTAGACACGAAATTGTTGTTCTAAGGAAAGAGGTTGAATGCCTAACCCGTGAAAAAGGTTATTAGAAAAGTATGTATCTGAGCTAGAATTTACAAATAATATCTTGAAAAAAACGAAAGATATTCCTAATGAAAACACTGCCAGGTCCCGATTGACGACTTCGGATGAGTCAGCGCCGTTATCATATGTGTCTGCGGTTAAGAGAGACAGGCGGAATTCCCACGTGCTACTGGTAAAAACAAATGATAAAAATTTAAATAATATTGCAGTAGAAAAGGAAAAAAATCGAAAGTGAATCCAAGGTCTGCGAGTGCTCTTGTTTTGGGAACAAAGAGAATAAGGGATGGAATTGTTATATCTTGCGGTGACAATGATTCTTTGGAAAAATTGAAATCGGTTATAAATAAGGAAACGAATGGCGTTTTTGATGTTTCAGTGCCAAATAAGTGGAAGCCGCGTATTATTGCTTATGGTGTTGATTCATGCTCGGCAGATGAACCCGATTTTCTCTCAAATATGATTGCTACAAATGATTTGAATGTTCATCGGATGATATCAAGATTGTTACTAAGATCAAAAATGGAGATGGTTTTAATATAATTATGGAGCTAGCTCCAACTGTATTCAAGGAGGTTATGGGAAAGGGGTTTGTTTATTTGGGATGGTCTAAGTGTCAAGTAAGAGAACATTTTAGCTTAATAAGATGTTATAAATGTTATAAATTCGGACATTACAGACGGGAATGTAAGAGCGATTGCGATTTGTGTCCTATATGTTCAGGTCAGCATGGCAAGAATGAATGTGAGTCGAAGGAAATATGCTGTATAAATTGTAAGTTTTCAAATTCAAAGTTCAAAACCACTTACGACTTGTGTCACAGAGCAGATAGCTCCAAATGTGATTATTTTTGAATCAAATCAGTAGAAAGAAATCTAGAATTGACTATGCAGAGTAGAGTAGAGAGTTTTCTGAAGATCGCTCATTTTAATGTATGTTCTTTGTTTCCGAAAATAAATGAGTTTAGTGATGTAATGTTTTCTGAGAATATGATATTGTTATGTTAACTGAAACGTGGCTGAATACAAAATCCCAGATGAGAGTGTCCGCATTCCAGGTTTCAGAGTTTTCAGAAATGATCGCGCAAATCGAGTTGGTGGGGGTGTTGCATTTTATGTTTGGTGAATCATTGGCGGCAAGGCGAGTACTGCATGATTTTGATGCACCTATTGGGGTTGAACATATTTGGGTTGAGCTGATGATTGGTAAGGAGACTATACTGCTGGGGTCGGTTTATCGTACATCTGCCTGTTCTTTATCGAGTTTATTAGTTTCTTGGATGATTTTTTGTCGACTGTTTCTCCGAGTTATGAGCACATAGTTCTTGCTGGGGATATAAACGAAAATCAGTTAAGCGATACTTCTTTTGATGACTGTGTGGAATCCTACGGTTTGAAGCAGCTCATTGATGAACCTACACGCATAACGGCAACATCGCGGACTTTGCTGGATGTGATTTGCTCTAGTAAACCAGAGTTGGTTCTTGATTCTGGCGTGATTGATCATTCTTTATCTGACCACAGAGGCGTTTTTTGTAAGATTAATTAATAAAGAATTGAAGTCCCCAAATTTGTAGTATATCGTGACTTTCGGAGTTTTTCTCACCAGGACTTCATGGCGGATCTTCTAATGTATCATTTGATGATATACTTTATGTTCAAGATATTGATTCGAAAATTGCAATTTTCTGTGGGTATTTGACGAACATCTTTGACAAGCACGCCCCATATGTAGAGTCAAGAATAACCAAGAAATTTTCACCGTGGATAACACCTACTATAAAACGAATGATGAAAGATAGAAATAGGGCGCTGTCGAGGTATAAGCACACTAAGAACTTAGCGGATCATAGTTATGCACGACTCCGAAACGCTGTGACCTCGGCTGTACGCAGGGAAAAGTATGCCTTTATGTCTCACGCTAAAAGGGAGGGTTCTGGAGTTTTTTGGAGGTCTTTTAGGTCGCTCGATGTTGTAGATACGAGAAATCTGTTCCGGATCGTTTTAGGAATCCTGATGAATTTAATGTTTATTTTCAGTCAGTGTTCCCCACCAGGCTCCTGCGCAGAAACAAAAACTATTATTACTCAAATAAATTCAATCCCAACATTGAATTGAATTTGCGTTCAAACCAGCTAGTGCGCAGGAGGTTGGAGATTGGTCTGGAGTCTTGGTTCAAATGCACAGGGAATTGACAACATATCCGCTAAATGCTCAAGCTATCACTCGAGGTTATTTTACCTTCTTGACGCATATATTGTAAACGTATGTATCGAATCCGCATATTATCCGGCTGCTTGGAGGTACTCTGTCGTTAATCCCTTACCCAAAGTAGTAACCCCGAATCTATATCCGATTTTCGGCGATAAGTGTTTTGCCTGTTATGTCGAAAGTACTCGAAAAGATATTATATCGACAAGTTTATGATTATGTCACAACCAATGAAATTCTTACTGCCTCACAGTCGGGTTTCAGAAGGGGTATAGTACTACCACACTGCTGTTGAATATAGCAGATGATATTTTGAGATCATTGGATAGGGGTCATGCTACAATTTTAACTCTACTAGATTTCGCCAAGGCTTTCGATACCTTGGATCATGATCTGCTGTGTGCAAAATTATATTATTTCGGTTTTGATTTGATAACGCCACTTGAAGTTTTCAAATATTTATCTTTCTGGTAGATATCAGAAGGTTCGACTGCATGGAATGTTTCTGAATATTGCCAAATAAACTTCGGGTGTGCCACAGGGTTCTATTCTCGGCCCTCTCTTATTTTTGTTGATATATATAGCGGATATGTATCAAATAGTTAGATTTGTTTGTATCTATTTTTATTGCGATGACGCTCAGGCTCGCCTTTCCTTTCATCCCTCTCTTATTGACCAGGCTGTTGAGCGTATTTATCATGATTTGTCGGAGATTGTGAAATATTGTAGAAAAAATAATTTGAAGATAAATGTCAGCAAATGTTCGTATATACCATTCTTTCCCAGAAATGCCTCATGACGGCCGATGTTCGGATGGAAGGTAAATCGGTTCCTTCCTCCAATTTCTGTAAAAATCTTGGAATTGTGTTCGATTGCCAGCTGAGATTCAGGGAACATATATCACTGATCCTGAGGAAGTCTTTCCTGCCTTGCGGGTATTTATATAGACAAAGACATTTCCTTGACATATCCTCGCGTAAGTACCTTTGTGAAACCCTGGTATTGTCCATATTGAAATATGGCCTGATTCTTTTTTATCCTTGTCTTGAT
>JACDNR010000053.1:0-30690 GCA_013421045.1 Propylea japonica | reverse complement strand
CAACAAATTCCATTTCTATTCAAAATGAATAATTCTAAAATATCACGAGTTTCGAACAGATATATAGTTTCATAATAATATACCGATAATTCATTTTCTATAAATTTAGACCGAACAATTCTTACAAGTTTATACTGAAAACAAAATATGGAATCACTAAAAATATAGGTAAGTTATCTATACAATTCATGAGATTCATGCTTTTTTCGCATATACAAATTACTTTAATGCAACAATTATTATTATTTAGCAATTAAACTGCATGTTTATAATTGAATTGAATTCGAAAGTTTGAATAATACTTGCGACAATCTAAATTTCAATGATAATAATTCCTTTTGTAATATTCGCAAATATTCCTATAACTAAATAGGCAACTAAAGTTATCATGAGGGTATTATGTTTGCATAGCGTTCTAAATAGCAAATTTCTCCAATTAATGGTATTATGATATTAATTTCATACCAATTCTCCAGTATTTCATACAATCGTATGACCTGACTTTATTCATTCAAAATCAATGATTATTCCTATTCTACAATCCAACTCGAATGAAATATTTTGGTGGAATATTTCTTACGAGACAGGATCTTATATGTATTTGAAATAACTTAATTTGATGTTAATCGATCGATAGTTAATCAGAAATTCGTAAAAAAAATAGTTTTGTCATAACATGCATTATTTCGAAAAAATAATCATTTTGTGCTATAAGCAAATATCTCTACAACTAAATAGGAACTCAAGTTTACCATGAGGGTATTCATGTTTGCATATAACATTCTTAATCTCAACTTTTCCTCAATTCATTATTATTATGATCTTAAATTTCATACCATATTCTCCAGTAATTCATACAATCGTATGACATGACTTTATTCATTTCGAAATCAATGATTATTCCTATTCTACATCAAATCGAATGAAATATTTTGGTGGAATATTTCTTACGAGACAGGGTCTTATATGTATTTGAAATAAATTAATTTGATTGTTATTCGATCGATAGTTAATCAGAGATTCGTGAAGAAATATGTTTTATCATAACATGCATTATTCAATAAAATAATTCATTTTGTGCTATTAGCAAATATCTCTACAACTAAATAGGCAACTAAAGTTTATCATGAGGGCTTCATGTTTGCATAAACATTCCAAATCTCAACTTTTCCTCAATTCATGATATTAAATTCAATACCATATTCTCCAGTAATTTCATACATCGTATAATATGACTTTATTTATTTCAAATCAATGATTATTCATATTCTACAATCAAATCGAATGAATTATTTTGGTGGAATATTTCTTACGAGAAAGGGTCTTATATGTATTAGAAATAAATTATTTCGACTGTAATTCCATCGATAATAATCAGAGATTTGTAAGGAGAATTTTTTTTGCATATATACATTTTTCATTATTTGAATAAAATAATCATTTTGTGGATAAAGCAAATATCGCTAACAACTAAATAGGCAACTAAAGTTTACCATGAGGGTATTCATGTTTGCATATAACATTCTTAATCAAAACTTCCTCAATTCATTATTATTATGATATTAAAATTTCATACCATATTCTCCAGTAATTTCATACAATCGTATGACATGACTTTATTCATTCGAATCAAATGATTAATTCTATTCTACAATCAAATCGAATGATATATTTGGTGGAATATTTCTTACGAGAACAGGGTCTTATATGTATTGAAATAAATTAATTTGATTGTTATTCGATCGATCGTTAATCAGAGATTCGTGAAGAAATATGTTTTGTCATAACGGATTATTTCGAATAAAATAATTCATTTGTCTATTAGCAAAATATCTACAAATAAAATAGGAACTAAAGTTTCCATAAGGTATTCATGTTTGCATATAAATTCTAAATCTCAACTTTTCCTCAATTATTATTATTATGATATTAAATTCATACCATATCTCCAGTAATTTCATACATCGTATGACATGACTTTATCATTTCGAAATCAATGATTATTCTTCGAAATTATTTTCAATTCTTAGCTCCGAAACACTTCAGTTGATATTAAACACATTGAACTCATGTGACGACCTTTTTTTCCTGCTGGTGATTTACGGTTTCGGTTTCCTTTCCTCGGGCGCCAGTTGTGATAATTTTCCTCAAGGTCACAACTCCTTGATGACGTCGTTCACTTACCTAAGCCTGGGTAGCTTTTACACAGTTGGAGAAGGGCTCGGTTCAATCTGAGTTCTTAGCGAGTGAGTAGAGTCTATCAAATTTTTAATTTGTTTATTCGAGTAATAAGGTAGGACACACCCTTTATTTTTTTTGGATCTGGTTTTTCATTTGGATTTTCTTTCGCGGTAAAACTTGCTGTTTTGCACTGTGGCTCCGTTTGTTTATTTTCTTTCGCGGGTGCGTCAGCGATAAAACACGTTCGCTTATCACATATTCACGTCGCGGGTGTTCATATGCTCGATTATATTTTGTGTTCTGTTTCTGTTTGAAATACGCTGCTCAACACTAAACTGTTGCTTCCTCTGTCTTTTCCTCATCCTCAATCCTATTATCCGCGGTCGATTTTCTGTGTCAAGTCTCTCTTATAGACCCAGGAGAGTGAAGTTTGTTTAAGCCCTGTTTCCATCCTAACACAGTCAATATATTGATCAATAAATAACTGTTCAACCGTCATTATGCCATCGTGTTTGAGTTGCTCGAAGGTTATAGCGCAGGATTCTGATTCAATAGCATGCTCATCTTGTGCAAATCATTTTCATCTACAATGCGTTCAGTTTACCCCCGACGATAAGAAACCCTCGATGAAGTTGGCTCCAGGTGGTTTTGCACCTACTGCACCTCCTCTCGGAGAAATAAGAGAACTCCTTCAAGCAGTTTGGCCATCAGTGACGCTAATAAACAGTCTAAGTCAAGTCCTAACCCTGATGACGCGCCACTCACAATGCGTGAGTTTCGACTCATGATGAATAAATTGGATAACTTATCGACTAACATTACAGCTATCCAAAATGATATTGCTGCAATAAAAGATACCCAGCGTAGTTTAAAAATCGACGTTTCTCGTTGCTCATCCTCAATTGCCCAGCATGACCAAGTACTAACGCAACATGAGCATAAGCTGGAACGGTATGAGTCAGAATTATCTGATGTGGCCGCCAACCTCTCTGTGGTAAAGAAGGATATTCTAGATCTGAGGGCTGCCCATCGTCCTTCTAACGAGGGATACACCCCGGTGGACACAGCTGAAATAATGGAGCGGGTACGGAGGTCCAACAACATTATAATTCGCAACGTTCCAGAATCCAACGAGCCTGGGCAGGATACTTTTGTGGTCAAACCAATTATAAATAATATCAGTCCTCAACAATCTCATCATGTTATCTCGATATCGAGGATTGGCAGTTTAACCCCGCCTAAGAACCGTCCAATACTGGTAACTTTCAGCAACCCTGCTATTGCCAAACAGATATTGAGAAATAAAAAGCTTTGAATCGAGTGGACTCATTTCGGGGAATTTCTCTCTCAGACGACATGACCCCAAGTCAATCCAACTATCTTCGTGAATTGAGAGACAGTCTTAAGCAGCGTCAGCTGCAAGGAGAGGCTGATCTCACAATAAAGTTTGTCAAGGGCGTCCCAAAAATTGTCTCTCAAACAGTTAATGCAGATTCGGTAAACTAGAGCGGCCTATACATCAATGGAGTTTATTATATATACGAATGCACGTTCACTGAAGAACAAAATGAACGAGCTCTCCACCCTCGCTGACCACCTGAGGCCTCACTTAGTACTCGTTACAGAAAACTGGTTTTCGTCCAGACATACCAGACTCTACTTTCAGTATTGATGGATACTCTTGTTTCGAAATGACAGTGTCACAAATGCTGGTTACGGCGGCGTTTGCATTATGTTGTGAATGAGTTATGCAGTAGCTTCGATCTCAGGGTCAGTAGTCTCGGCCTGCCTGGCATCGATAGTGTGTTTTTTGGACTTTTCTTCTCCAGAATTCTCCACATACATCGGCTGCATTTTCGTCCTCGTCCTTCGCTTCAGACAATCTTCTTTTTGACCACCTAACCTCAATTTCAAACAGCAAACTCAGAAAGAATATAATTATGCTGGGGATTTCAACTTCAGAGAGCTCACTTGGCCAATTACTGTTTCTCCACCTAATGGCTCACTAGCTGCGCACTTCCTTTGGTACTGAACGATGCAGGTCTATCGCAGCTTGTGAGGCGGTCCTACCAGATATGTTCCTGGCCAGACTCCGTCCACTCTTGACCTTTTGCTGACCGATGACGATGCCTTAATGAGTGGGGTCACTCTTCACGACCCTCTCGGGAGATCAGACCACGCGGTAATTACTGCCAACATCCAGTTCATATGCCAACCAAAAATAACTTGTAGCAGAAAAAGTAGGAAGATTATTGATCATCGCTCTCGAACCAGAGTTTGTTGTCGGTGGATTGGAATAGGGTGCTTTACCCGGCATGGATGTGACTCTGCCTGGGATTCATTCGTGTCTATTCTCAACGAAATATAGATAAAAACACCACATTCCGTATAACTCGAAGGATACCTACTAAACCATGGCTAAACGGTGAACTAATTGACCAATCCGCTGCAAGAAGAGCCTCTGGCAGAGATACCTGCGGAATAGATCGCGGTCAAACTATGATGCCCATAGACGTTACTAAACCAACTGTCAGCATCCATCAAGGTGGCTAAAGAAAATTTTGAGGCCATGTTGGCCGGCTCAAAGAATCGAAAGCGATTCTACAAATATATCAGATCGAATCTAAAATTCAAAAGTTGCAACGCCCTCTCATATTCGTAACCATGACGGTGTGATATGCTCTGATCTCTGGGTGCGCCAACTCTTTTGCCAAATCATTTGCTTCATGTTTCACATCGGAACCAAACGATCGAATTCCAGATGTTGAGGCAGCAAGATGTAATCAGACTTTGGATCGTGTCAGTTTCAGTTCCACAGAAGTTAATGATTTCTGAAATCATTGACCCCTCCTCTGCACCAGGTCCTGACAGCATTCCTGGTAGCATCTTGAAAACTGTGCTGAGTCTCTAACTGAACCCATTACCAGACTACTTAACATATCTTTTGACTCTATGAAGCTTCCCTTAGAATGGAAACGTGCTAAGGTGACACCAGTTTATAAGAAAGGGGACAAACTCGATGCTACAAATATAGGCCTATAAGTCTTCTTCCTATTATTGGTAAGGTTGCTGAAAGATTGGTGAGCTCGAGGCTCTTATCGTTTTTCGAGCAAAACAGCATCATTCCGGTTGATCAGCATGGTTTTCTTCCGGGAAGGTCAGCCATAACCGGCTTGCTGAAGTGTCTCGATGAGTGGACGAGATCAATTGATGGAAATATACCGATGGATGTTCTATATTTAGATTTTTCACGGGCATTCGACCGCGTACCGCACAGAAGACTCCTCCACAAGCTTGAGCATTTTGGTGTCAGGGGTGGACTCCTTCGGTGGATTGAGTCTTTTCTGCAGGACCGCCAGTTTCAGGTAAGGTGGCTAACGTTACGTCACGGAATTTCCCAGTTGGTAGTGGCGTGCCACAGGGATCAGTCCTTGGCCCAATCCTATTCCTGGCCTATGTCGCTGATTTGCCGACGGGCTTGGTTTGCAGTCACTCGTCGTATGCGGATGATTTTAAGATCTTCGCCGATGTGTCTTCGGGTGTTAGCCTGCAGCAGGATCTAAATCGCATATTGGAATGGTCCAGAAAGTGGCTCTTACCACTGAATATTGAAAAATGTGCTGTTATGCACTTGGGTAAAGGAAATCCCAGGCAACAGTACTTTATCGACGGGCACTTGGTGCGTGTTACGAGTTCACAAAATGATCTTGGTGTGGTGGTTTCTGACGACCTTAGTTGGTCCCAACACATTAATAGTGTAGCTAGCAGAGCGAACAAACTCATATATCTCATCAGGCGGTCATTTCCTCGTTGCTCAGTTCAGACATGCAAATTACTTTACACCACCTATATTCGACCCGTACTGGAGTATGCTGGTCCTGTCTGGGCGCCAGTGCTAGCTCGAGATCGTGAAACCTTGGAGTCAGTCCAGAGAAGAGCAACCAGGATTCCATTCGGTACCATCCGCCCAACGTACGAGGAGAGGCTCAGGTTGTTTGGTCTACCATATTTTTCAGACCGTCGTGCGCGTGGTGATCTCATTGTGACGTATCGCGCCCTTCATGGGCTTTTCGGTGTGATATGAGTGGACTATTTGTGCGGGATCGGGCAGGCCGCCGTGGTCATCATCTCAAGCTCTACCGGGAGAACTTCAAGTCTACCGTTCGAGAGCATTATTTCTCAAATCGGGTATTCCGTGAGTGGAACGCCCTGCCTGGTGAAGTTGTCTGTGCCCCGTCAGTTAACGCTTTCAAGAATCGGCTTGATCATTACTTGACTATTCCGTAATCGCTGCTGTTAGTTTATTGTATTGCAATGTAATTCTTTGTACTTGTCCATATTTGAGATGTATAGGCTATTGCCTCTTCTCTTATCCTCATTAAATAATAATAATAAATAACCAACGAGTATCAAGTCTGCTCACCTTCGGGGTGAAGAAAACACACAAAAATATATATACAAATTTATTTACAATATACATAATTTATATTTACAATAGACAAATCAAGAAATATTCCAAAATACAAAGGTAAAATAAAATATAATTCAAACAAAAATAAAGCACGGATCACTGTTGTTCTTCCAACCTGAAATTCAAAATAATAAGCGGTTTTTAGCGGTGAGCAAACTGAGCAGGTGATACAAGCGGTGAGAGCAGGTGAAATAAGCGGTGAGAGCGATGTAAAAATAAATAGGCGGTGAGAGCAGGTAAAAATAAACGGTAAGAGCAATGTAAATAAACAGTAAAAGCAGGTAATAAAATAAAACACAGAAACAGATATATTTCTTCAGCAAGAGAGCATACACTTAAATAGGTAATCAGTAATCTGAATTATCGGTTGGCTGTCTGGAAACTACAGGTACCTTACTGTGTTCAATTACGTACACGACAGAAATTTTTACTTGTGTCCACTAATAAAAATAGGTTCGGAACAGGAAAACTGATTCAAAATAAAATAAAAAAATATAAACAGGTCAGGTCACACCCTTACACCAGTTTAGGTGGGTTGCCAGTCGTGCTTAAGCCGCAATAGCCAACCACACCTCACCTAGTGCACCAGTTTAGGTGGGTTGCCAGTCGTGCTTAAGCCGCAATAGCCAACCACACCTCACCTAGTACCCTGGGGACGGACGGAAACGGAAAAATAAAAAAAAATAAAAAAATAAGATCAACAGGTCGAGTCACACCCTTGCACCAGTTTAGGCGGGTTGCCAGTCGTGCTTAAGCCGCAATAGCCAACCACACCTCACCTAGTACCCTGGGGACGGACGGAAACGGAAAAATAAAAAAAAATGAAAAATAATAATATCTACAGGTCGGGTCACACCCTTGCACCAGTTTAGGTGGGTTGCCAGTCGTGCTTAAGCCGCAATAGCCAACCACACCTCACCTAGTGCCCTGGGGACGGACGGAAACGGAAAAATAAATAAAATGAAAAATAATAATATCTACAGGTCGGGTCACACCCTTGCACCAGTTTAGGTGGGTTGCCAGTCGTGCTTAAGCCGCAATAGCCAACCACACCTCACCTAGTACCCTGGGGACGGACGGAAACGAAAAAATAAAAAAATGAAAAATAATAATATCTACAGGTCGGGTCACACCCTTGCACCAGTTTAGGTGGGTTGCCAGTCGTGCTTAAGCCGCAATAGCCAACCACACCTCACCTAGTACCCTGGGGACGGACGGAAACGGAAAAATAAAAAAAATGAAAAATAAAAATATCTACAGGTCGGGTCACACCCTTGCACCAGTTTAGGTGGGTTGCCAGTCGTGCTTAAGCCGCAATAGCCAACCACACCTCACCTAGTACCCTGGGGACGGACGGAAACGGAAAAATAAAAAAAAATGAAAAATAAAAATATCTACAAGTCGGGTCACACCCTTGCACCAGTTTAGATGGGTTGCCAGTCGTGCTTAAGCCGCAATAGCCAACCACACCTCACCTAGTGCCCTGGGGACAGACGGAAACGGAAGTAAAAAAAAATTTAAAAAAATATCTACTAAAGACACTCTGTATGAACGGAACAATTTAACGGAATTCTGTCGTGTAAAACTTTACAGGAGCGGGGTCGGAAAAAGGGAACACAGTAAAGTAAAATAGCCAAATTAAGTACTTCAAAGCCCAAAAAGGCCTTACCTCTGTATCACTGGTACAAACTGATTTTAATTCTCTTGTTTTTGAAAACGAAAATGAGTTTCCGAAAGTAGTATTATCACTTTCAAACAAAAGTTAATTTAAGAAAAATTTAGGTGAAAGAATTTAACTTTAGAGCGAAGAAATTAACGTCAACTAATTAGCGATACAAAACTCGGAGCTGAATGAATGATTTTCGGGCGAATTTTGGTTATAACGGCATGTCCCCCACCGACCAAGACATGCGTCAAAATTCCAGAAAATTCGACGGCGGGGTTAAAACGGTGCTCTCGGATTGGCCACTTCTCCCAAAACTCCATTTTCGGCTTCGAGAAAATTCGGAACATTCGGTTAAAATCGGAATTAAAACGGCGGACAATTTCTCTATCAAATTCCCAACCTCTGAAAAACACGAGCAGCATATGTAGAAAAAAAACGGTAAATAACAAACTGCATCTCGGACTGGTGTTTTTCTACATGGGTTGGAAATCGAAATTGAAATAATTTATTTCGTATCACAATATTCCGAATTTCTCAATTTTTCAATTTCATTTATTCGGAAAAATTAACGGAATGAAATTGAACGGAATGGAATTTCTCTGGTTATAATCGGTATCATTTTCCATGTTTCATCGTCGGGAAAATAAATAAACGGACGGTTGAAATAACAATGAGAATTATTATAATTCACAACATTATTAACGGATTAATTAATTATTAATTCTCTGAGCAGGACATCTTGAGAAAGTAATAAGACGCGGTCGCTCTCAACAGAAACATCGTAAAACGGTATACGGGGGATGTCCGAATTGAGAGGGACCCAAACGAACAATTTCGGAACGAAATTATTCTTGCTTCGGTTTATTTTCCTCGACATCGACATGAATGATATATACGGCGGTCGGAAATTACTACCAGGGCGGAATAATATCGTACTGTTTTACCAGTAGTCAATTATTGTGGTATATTTAGCGGCTATAGTAATGAGCGAAAAAAACGCTTCATTACACACCCCCTTTTCCTCCACAAAAAAAAATGAAGCCGTAGGCTTCTATTTTTTTTTCAGAGACGGATTGTCTGGGTGCGGTTTCGGGATATGACGGATATGATATACTAGTACTGTATAACATATTACGGACTCACGTGGGTCTGAGTCGGTTCTTCACCTGACTCATCTCCACGGAACGGTTTCAAGTCTATGACATGAATATTGCAGGAAGTATCCCCCAAGTCACAAACGACTGGGGACACTATTCGGGTAACGGTATACGGATATTTCGGCACGCGCATGCTCTCTTTGCTCTTACTTCAGGATTTTACTACTTTACATTGCTCTGGGTTGTTTCACCCCCTGCCTCATTTCCGCGGAACGGTTTCAAGTCTTTGACATGAATACTACGGAGGTATTTGCCGGAAGCGTCCTTCAAGTCATATACGACTGGGGACAATATTCGGGTAACGGTATACGGACCGGCGTACTTAGCAGCCAGTTTGGAGGCGAAACCTCCTACGGCAGATGATAAGGGGTGCTCTCGACGCCAAACCTTATCACCTATTTTACAGGTCCACTCTCTTCTACGGAGGTTATAGTGGTGACTCTGTTGGGAGAACGCTCTGGCCAGGTGAATTTTCACAAATTCATGCGTCTCCTGGAGTCGTTTGATACGGTCGGCATATTGGGTCAAACCCTGGACGGTCGGTTCTTCGGCCAAACCGGTTGTATCTCCCTCTGGGATACGGCGGTTTGTTTCCGGCGATCTGAACTCTCGGCCGAAATTCAGAAATGCCGGTGTGAATCCAGTGGACTCATGTTTGGCCGAGTTTAAGGCAAAAGCCAATTCGCCTATGTGCTCGTCCCATTTACGGTGATCACCTTCGCAAAACTGGGCGATCATGGTTTTGATGGTGCGGTTAGCCCTCTCGACCGGGTTACACTGCGGAGAGTAGACTGGTGCAAACCTATGGTTTATTCCCATCTGTCGGAGGTTTCCCTTGAATAGTCGTCCATCGTACTGGGATCCATTGTCACTGATGACGGTCCGGGGACAACCAAACTTCAAGACTACTTGATCGTAGAAAGCTTGAAACACTCCTTTTCCGGTTGCTGCTCTGAGCGGTTTGCACTCAATCCACTTTGAAAAACGGTCTTGGAACATCACCAAGAAAGTGTTTCCCTTTTTCGAGCGAGGCAGTGGGCCTATCAGGTCGGTGCTGACGGTATTCCATGGCTCACTTATGTGATACGGTTGCATTTTTCCTGAAGGCTTCTGCTGGCTAACTTTGTACCTCTGACACTGTCCACAATGTCGTACGTACTTGGCCACCTCTCGGAACATTCCAGGCCAGTAATAATTCTGGGCCACTCGAGTTATGGTCTTCGCGACTCCCAAGTGGCCTGCTGCTGGCTCGTCATGGTTTTCCTGTATCACGGTCAACCTATCTTCGGTCGGGACGCAGAGTTTCCAAGGAGTTCCCATTTCTGGTTCGGTAAAGTCGTTAGAACTCCAGAAATGTCGGTATAACTTTCCTTCCTGAATACGGTAATCAGGATATTCGGATGGTTCCTTGGAGACTTCTTGGTATTTCTTCACGTACCATGGGCAAAGGATCGCTTTTTCTGTCAGGCAAGATTAATCATCATACGGTAACGGATCCCTAGATAGGGCATCTGCCCCCCGGTTCAAAGCTCCTTTCCTGTACTTGGGATTGTAGGGACGATACCTTTGCTTTATGGGTTCGGTGCCAGGTTTGATTTTGATCTCCTTCTTGATCATGTCAGTTATACCACTCACGTTCTCGAACTTCTTGAGTTCATCCTTTAAGAATTTGTCCAGAATTCGCTGTTCTTGTGATGTTAACGGATCCATCATCGAGTTCTGAGGTGTTTTCGGAGGTACGGTGGAATTCCACAGTGGTACATCTCCAAGGAAACATCGTGAGTTTTTGAGATCTATTCGGAAATTATGACATGTCAAGAGATCCATTCCCAGAATGATGTCCATGGGCAAATTAGGAACTAAAAATAGGTGCGAGTCGATAAACTCGTTCCCAATTTTCAGTGTCGGTTCGAAGACTTCCTTAACTGCAACTGAATTCCCATCAGCCACAGTAGTCCTCATGTCGGTGATCCCAATCGGTATTATTCCCAGTCTCCTACATCTATCGGCAGTCTTTTGACTCAGGAAGGACCTCGAAGCTCCGGTGTCCAATAAGGCTTTGAAAGATTCATTTGCTATGTACACGGTGATGATCGGTCGGTTTTCTTTCGGTGAAGGTTTTTGAACCATAGGGGATGCTTTTGTCGGAATCTGCCTTCTCCCCACTAGGCAGCTCCGCTCTAGTTTTCCGAACACTGGCAGTCCCTGGACAAAATCCCCTGTTTGCCACACCGAGAACAAAATATCCTCGGAGTAGATCGGCATTCCCTTCGCGTGTGTCCCATCTTTCCACATCGCCAACATTGAACTTCTGTGTCCTTAAAGCTCACCCTATTTGGTTTCACCTCTCCAAATTTAATAGGAGCTTTCCTCTCTGGTTCCTCCCGCCGGATTTTCGGCGGTGTTTGCGGCTTAACTGGCGGAAGTGTCGGTTCTTTCGGTCCTGGCACTGCATCTTTCGGACGTTGATGCACGTATACCAGGTTCGGTTCATCCAATAGTCCCTTCTGTGACGGCGGTGGAGTGTAACTGTCGGCCTGCCACTGGACCAACTCAAGCATTCTCCCCTTGTCCAACAACTGCTTATAAGTCCGGGTTTCCTGAAAGGCCAATGCTTTCTGTAGATGAGGTAACAGACGTTTCCTAATAAGGTTAACCTGCTCTTCTTCAGACGGTCTCCTGGTTGTCAACTTGAGGAACAAATTTTGCATCTTAGTCACGAAGAAAAGTATCTTCTCCTGTTTTCCTTGTGTCCTCCGCCTGATCTCATCTAGTAAGCTTTCCTCGTATTCCGGTGGCAAGAAAGCATCCAGCAGCTGATCCTTAAAGTCCTCCCAATCAGCGAATGTACCTCTCCTAGGAATGTACCATTCCTTGGCGTCACTCCTCAGTAACTCAAAAATACATTCGAATAGCTGCTGGTGGCTGACCTTTCGGGTTTCGGCTAGTTGTTCGACTTCCTCCAGGAAGGAAGTCACACTAGTGGAACCATCGAAGTAAATGTTCCACTTATACACAGGGACGGACGGATAAACTGGCGATGTCACGTAACCATTTGGAGTTAGTGTCGTTCTGCCAATTTCCCTCGGACTTCTTGGACGATTGCGGTTCGGGCTTCTCCTATCGGTTGTCCTATTGTTGTCATGTCCAATCAACTCCACAGCTTCCGGTACAATTTGACAGGATTCTGTCGGAACGGCCACGGATCTTCTTTGAAATCCAGGAATTTGCTGGTTCGGTGCCGGTTGAGAATTCCCAAGTTCGTCCTGGTCCTCCAAATTCAGGAAGGGAAACGAAACCCTCCTGGTTGACTCAGCCAAAACGGGTCTGCTTCCCTGAGTTTCTCTGTCCAGCAATTCTTCATCATGTCCTAGTGAACTCGTGAAGTTCAGTCGGCGTCGGACAGCCTCTGAAGCTCGATCCAGCGTACGCTGAAGGAAGTCCAGCAGTACTCCAATCAGCAGAGAAACTGAAGCTGCATTGTTAACTGGTCGGTTTCTCGTACTTTCCGCTTGTCCTGTGGGGCTTGAGTTGCCCTGGCATGTCCTGTTCGGCGGGCTGTCCGTTCCAATATCACGGGATTGGTTGTCTGGGATGTCCTGAAAAGAGATCAGGTCAGCATCCTGGTTAGCTTCGGGCACTTCTTCGGTTCCTTGATTCCTCGAGACTCCTGTTACATCGATACATTCCCCCAAGGATGCATGTAACATGTGCCTTGTCTCAGCTAAGGTTTTTGCATCCCTTAGCATTTCCTGAGTCCGAGTAAGGACTTCCTCCAGGTCGTTTATCCTGACCTTTTCCTGCAAGTTGGTCGGTATCAATCGGCTCAAACGGTTACGGACGTGAATCAGCCGAATCAATCGAATTTCTTCGTTCACTGGGTTTTCCTCATCGAATTCCCGGACATCCTCTAGTACGGAATTCAGGATCCTGTTGGCGGTGTCCAACTCCCCTTCTACGTTCCTTGACACTAGTAGGAATGGAATCCTCTGAGCCAGCACCCTGCGTAAAGCTGCTCGGTTCTCCTGAACAGTCCTGCCGGCTTTGCATCCACGTGCCTCGAGCTCCCATACCAACTCCTCTGCTCTCAGACGGTTCACCTCCATTGTCGGGCTCTCCAACGGTAATGTCCTCTTCTCCACGGTTAGATATCTGATAGAAATTGGTCCCTGCTCGGGCGCCAATTTGTGACTACCTTTTTTTCCTGCTGGTGATTTACGGTTTCGGTTTCCTTTCCTCGGGCGCCAGTTGTGATAATTTTCCTCAAGGTCACAACTCCTTGATGACGTCGTTCACTTACCTAAGCCTGGGTAGCTTTTACACAGTTGGAGAAGGGCTCGGTTCAATCTGAGTTCTTAGCGATTGAGTAGAGTCTATCAAATAACCAACGAGTATCAAGTCTGCTCACCTTCGGGGTGAAGAAAACACACAAAAATATATATACAAATTTATTTACAATATACACAATTTATATTTACAATAGACAAATCAAGAAATATTCCAAAATACAAAGGTAAAATAAAATATAATTCAAACAAAAATAAAGCACGGATCACTGTTGTTCTTCCAACCTGAAATTCAAAATAATAAGCGGTTTTTAGCGGTGAGCAAACTGAGCAGGTGATACAAGCGGTGAGAGCAGGTGAAATAAGCGGTGAGAGCGATGTAAAAATAAATAGGCGGTGAGAGCAGGTAAAAATAAACGGTAAGAGCAATGTAAAATAAACAGTAAAAGCAGGTAATAAAATAAAACACAGAAACAGATATATTTCTTCAGCAAGAGAGCATACACTTAAATAGGTAATCAGTAATCTGAATTATCGGTTGGCTGTCTGGAAACTACAGGTACCTTACTGTGTTCAATTACGTACACGACAGAAATTTTTACTTGTGTCCACTAATAAAAATAGGTTCGGAACAGGAAAACTGATTCAAAATAAAATAAAAAAATATATAACAGGTCAGGTCACACCCTTACACCAGTTTAGGTGGGTTGCCAGTCGTGCTTAAGCCGCAATAGCCAACCACACCTCACCTAGTGCCCTGGGGACGGACGGAAACGGAAAATAAAAAGAAAAAAAATAAAAAAAATAAGATCAACAGGTCGGTATCAAACCCTTGCACCAGTTTAGGTGGGTTGCCAGTCGTGCTTAAGCCGCAATAGCCAACCACACCTCACCTAGTACCCTGGGGACGGACGGAAACGGAAAAATAAAAAAAAATAAAAATAAAAAAAAATAAGATCAACAGGTCGAGTCACACCCTTGCACCAGTTTAGGCGGGTTGCCAGTCGTGCTTAAGCCGCAATAGCCAACCACACCTCACCTAGTACCCTGGGGACGGACGGAAACGGAAAAATAAAAAAAAATGAAAAATAATAATATCTACAGGTCGGGTCACACCCTTGCACCAGTTTAGGTGGGTTGCCAGTCGTGCTTAAGCCGCAATAGCCAACCACACCTCACCTAGTGCCCTGGGGACGGACGGAAACGGAAAAATAAATAAAATGAAAAATAATAATATCTACAGGTCGGGTCACACCCTTGCACCAGTTTAGGTGGGTTGCCAGTCGTGCTTAAGCCGCAATAGCCAACCACACCTCACCTAGTACCCTGGGGACGGACGGAAACGAAAAAATAAAAAAATGAAAAATAATAATATCTACAGGTCGGGTCACACCCTTGCACCAGTTTAGGTGGGTTGCCAGTCGTGCTTAAGCCGCAATAGCCAACCACACCTCACCTAGTACCCTGGGGACGGACGGAAACGGAAAAATAAAAAAAAATGAAAAATAAAAATATCTACAGGTCGGGTCACACCCTTGCACCAGTTTAGGTGGGTTGCCAGTCGTGCTTAAGCCGCAATAGCCAACCACACCTCACCTAGTACCCTGGGGACGGACGGAAACGGAAAAATAAAAAAAAATGAAAAATAAAAATATCTACAAGTCGGGTCACACCCTTGCACCAGTTTAGATGGGTTGCCAGTCGTGCTTAAGCCGCAATAGCCAACCACACCTCACCTAGTGCCCTGGGGACAGACGGAAACGGAAGTAAAAAAAAATTTAAAAAAATATCTACTAAAGACACTCTGTATGAACGGAACAATTTAACGGAATTCTGTCGTGTAAAACTTTACAGGAGCGGGGTCGGAAAAAGGGAACACAGTAAAGTAAAATAGCCAAATTAAGTACTTCAAAGCCCAAAAAGGCCTTACCTCTGTATCACTGGTACAAACTGATTTTAATTCTCTTGTTTTTGAAAACGAAAATGAGTTTCCGAAAGTAGTATTATCACTTTCAAACAAAAGTTAATTTAAGAAAAATTTAGGTGAAAGAATTTAACTTTAGAGCGAAGAAATTAACGTCAACTAATTAGCGATACAAAACTCGGAGCTGAATGAATGATTTTCGGGCGAATTTTGGTTATAACGGCATGTCCCCCACCGACCAAGACATGCGTCAAAATTCCAGAAAATTCGACGGCGGGGTTAAAACGGTGCTCTCGGATTGGCCACTTCTCCCAAAACTCCATTTTCGGCTTCGAGAAAATTCGGAACATTCGGTTAAAATCGGAATTAAAACGGCGGACAATTTCTCTATCAAATTCCCAACCTCTGAAAAACACGAGCAGCATATGTAGAAAAAAAACGGTAAATAACAAACTGCATCTCGGACTGGTGTTTTTCTACATGGGTTGGAAATCGAAATTGAAATAATTTATTTCGTATCACAATATTCCGAATTTCTCAATTTTTCAATTTCATTTATTCGGAAAAATTAACGGAATGAAATTGAACGGAATGGAATTTCTCTGGTTATAATCGGTATCATTTTCCATGTTTCATCGTCGGGAAAATAAATAAACGGACGGTTGAAATAACAATGAGAATTATTATAATTCACAACATTATTAACGGATTAATTAATTATTAATTCTCTGAGCAGGACATCTTGAGAAAGTAATAAGACGCGGTCGCTCTCAACAGAAACATCGTAAAACGGTATACGGGGGATGTCCGAATTGAGAGGGACCCAAACGAACAATTTCGGAACGAAATTATTCTTGCTTCGGTTTATTTTCCTCGACATCGACATGAATGATATATACGGCGGTCGGAAATTACTACCAGGGCGGAATAATATCGTACTGTTTTACCAGTAGTCAATTATTGTGGTATATTTAGCGGCTATAGTAATGAGCAAAAAAAACGCTTCATTACACTCAATAAACACATGTGTTTATTGAGTTCAATGATTAAACATAGTTAATTTTAACTATTGATCATTGTTATTAAATGTAGAATATTTTTAAACTTCTTAAAAATTTAAAATATGAATCTGATGTTTTTGTTTGCTATTCACAGAACCTTCACAGCCCAAGAAAAGGAAAATCCAAGATACAGGTGTCCTCAAGGCAAACGAAAGAACGGGCGGAAAGTCAAATCAAGGTAGGAACAATTATACTCTACTGTTATTTAAATCTTACATTATATTCTTAATCTGGAGAAATACCAAATCATAGAGTTGAATTTTTCGAAATAACATATTCAATCCGTTGGTTTTTCAAATTTTGCCTCAAATATAGATCAATAATGGTTTTATCTATAATACTTCACAAAGAGCATTCATATAATTGTTCTTCTAATTCAAAACCAACAATATCGATCTAATTATATTTCAGAATTTATATTAAATTATTTCGTGTTGAGTATTATCAGTTATATAAATTTTGATATTTTTTATGAAAAAAATTATAATCTTTGAAGAATTTTATATCATCATCCGACATGAAATGAAATAGTTTTTATTTTATATTGATTGAACAGGTTAATCATAAATGATTCTAACAGCGCAATTGCTTTTGAATTATTCTTTGCTGCTACAGAATAAGGATACCAAACTGAGTTCATTTTAATCAATCGGAGCATAACACGATATTTGTTGTCAAATTATCGGACACACCGGTAAGATTGGAATCATTAATTTCCAAATTTCAAAGTAATTATCAAGATTTCATGTTAAAATTCTGCTACTTAAATGACCAGTGTCATAAACAATTAGAGATAAATATTATAAAAAATTCGATAAATGTATTGAGTTTTTACAGAAAACGCCAAATTAAGAGCAGTTCAAAACCAATTGCGGTGTTACGATCTGTATTTCGCATTCAACATCGAATATAACAAATGTTTACCGAATAACTTTTATTTCAGAAATGACAATATCAAACGCAAAAAATCCGGTTACTAATATTAGCGAGCTAGCACAAAGATTTTATACAGAAAGTGTTCATATTCTTAGGGGTACAATCTGTCAAGCTGATTTACGTTATTCGGAAATCAGCCGAAACAAACAATGTACCCTATTGCGGTAACAGCGCTCGCATACAATCGAATACTTCCATTTAGCGCTTGGAACGCACAAACGATACAGGATATTTTAGATTACGGCGATAGTTTATATCGCAAATCGATTCGGGAAAGATCTTTTCTAAATTTAGCGAATGTATCCTCGCATCCTTACCTGATGCTACAAGAGGTACATTCAAAATTCATAATTAATAATTATGGATTTAGTTTAATAATTCACGAAACGAACAACGTAGATGGGCGGATTGGGTTAGAAAATGAAGAACCTTTTTTTAAATTAGCTGACGGATTGCCGCAGATATTTCAAAATTACGAGTCAGCCGTTTTAACATGTAATTCCCTGTCTACCTGCATTTTCAAAGATTCGGACACAGCCTATTATTTATTCGATTCTCACGCCCGCGGTGCGGACGGAAAAGCTTGCGAATACGGAGGTAAGGCCTGTCTAATAAAATTTCGAAGCGTAGATCTTTTGCTGAGTTTTCTGCTGCAGAATTATCCCGCCAATGAAGTATATTGCCTAAGCCCAATTGAGTTTAGATTAGAATCTGCTGCCACACTACGGAACAGATCGTCTTACGCTGTTCTAAGCGTTTTAGATACCTGTTCTCCGCCTGTGACAGTAGATTTTATTCAAAATTCTTTGGACTCACTCAATATGTTCATTGAACAAGATAATTTCGTCACTCCGAAGCCGCCTAACTCTACGACTGTCGTTCGTGACGCAGCATCCAAACATCCAGACGTTCCCCTCCTTTATTTGGGCAAAATGGATGTTGTATGTTATTATTGTAGTGCGCTATTTTTCCGCAACGAAAACCTGTTCTGCTGCAACAACGGAGCAGTTCAGGTAGCAAACAGTCCGGAATATCCGGATCTGTTAAAGTCCCTGATCACCGACATGCATCCGCAATCACGAGGATTTTTGAGGAACATCAGAAGGTACAACAGTTTACTTGCTCTTGGATCTTCGGCAGCAGATTTGCGAAAAGACCTAGGACCCGGAGCTCCAGTCGTTGTCGTAGCAGGGCAGATCCATCATCGCCTAAGTAATGTTGGTACCTTCAATCCCCGTTTCGACTCTCTCTATTTTATAGATAGCGGAGAAGCAAAACGGGCTAGAGCGAATGCCGCTGTCGGTAAAGATTACGAGGCCGGTTTACTGGCACAAATAGACGCGCTCTTAAGAACAACGCATCCATTCGCTCAAATGTACCGAAGTTTAGGCCAAAAAGTCGAGGACGAGCGACGGACACACGGTAGTGACAGGATACCAGAAATTGGCCTTTACTTCCACACGATGCCAGGTACAAACAGGAGCGTCTATGCAGCGCCCTCCAATATGGACGAAATCGGCGCCGTCTTCACATCTGTCGACGGAGATATGCCGCCACCCCAAAACTGCGTTCGCGTGTTTTATCGCGAAGGTAGCGCAGAGTGCACGGATATACCCAAATTGTCGCCAATCGTGGACGCTCTTTGTTACCCATTGCTCTTTCCTCACGGAGAGTTGGGATGGGCGACGAATATGCAGAGATTCGGCAGCAACGATAAGAAGAGGAAACGGATCAGCAAAAGGGAGTTCGATCTATACCGTTTGATGAGCAGATCGGGCCGGTTCAATCCAATCCTCCTTTGCGGCAAACTGAGTCAACAGTACATCGTTGACAAGTATGCCGAATTGGAGGGTGATCGGTTGAACTACCTGAGAATTCATCAAAAAGATGTCAGGGCGGACACTTACGTCGGACTCCTCGATTACATCGCCCGTAAGAACGAAAGGGAGCCGGTCGAGAGCGAAAGAATTGGCAAGGTGGTAATATTGCCCAGTTCTTTTTCGGGAGGGCCTAGGAACATGCAGCAGCGATACCAGGACGCAATGTCTATCGTTGCGAAATTTGGACGACCCTCTTTATTCGTGACTTTTACTTGCAATCCGAATTGGCGTGAAATTCGAGAAAATCTATTCAATCAATTGTCTAGGACTCCCGTTGAAATAACTAAACTGAAGTATATTCGTGATGGTCTCATACCAGAATATAGAAAAGCCGTAGCAACTGTAGAATTTTCATCTGTTTCAGAACTTTTATAAATCGTAAAACGCTTGGAAGATGAAAATTATTTAGAAATAGACGAATCACGGGAACAACCTACTTCTTGTAGTGCTCATAAGAGGACATATCCAAAAAAATCCAGTTTCCAGTTGAATAAAAATCCGTTCGATAAGGGTAATTCTAACAATTATTCCAGTTTACCTAGATTGTCCGTAGTAGATGATCAAAATAATAATTACGGCTACAGAAATAATCTCGAATGTTGGAATTGTCGTAAGAAGGGACATTTTTATAACGAGTGTAAATCTAAGAAGTCTAAATTCTGTTATCGCTGCGGTTTATCTAACGTTACTGTCAACACTTGCTCGCGATGTTCAAAAAACTAATTGATGGGGCGCATTTCGAAGGCCAAGAATCGTCCCCATTATTCTTTCCTAAGGCCACCAGTTCTAAACTACCGTGTTTTAAAAAAGGTGAAGAATTCAAGAAATTTCCACATACTAATACGAAATTTCGACAACAGACCGTTCATAGAAGTTAAAATATTAGATCATCCTGTAGTAGGTTTGTTAGATTCCGGTTCTAATGTAACAATTCTAGGTAAAAAGGGAATTGAATTAATAAAATTTTTGAATTTAAAAATTTTCACATCCCAAACAAAATTTGTCTTTACAGCAGATAATACAGAGCAACGAATAACTGGTCTCGTACATCTGCCTAATGTCATTGATTATGAATGTCATATAATTGAGGCACTAACTGTACCTAGTCTCAAACATGATTTTATTATCGGAAGCGACTTCTGTCAGAGTTTCGGCGTAAGGATAGATTATCTTCAGGGTTCTTGGAACGTTCAAAAGAAAAATATTTCTTTACTCACTCAAATTCTTATGCTGGACTTATGAAAGAAGTAAATAACTTAGAGAATTTATCTGTGGATAAACAGCATGTAGTGGACAATTTATTGCGGTCATTTGATAAAATTAGTAGCAAAGATAGATTGGGACGTACCGATAAAATTTCTCTCACGATAGATACAGGCAATGCTCAACCATTTCGACTTAGACAATATCCGATGTCGCCATATATGTTGAGAAAGTTAAATGAAGAATTAGATGAAATGTTGCGTTTAGGCGTAGTAGAACCTTCTAACTCTCCCTGGTGCAGCCCTGTTATCTTGGTAAAGAAAAAGGGTGGAGAATATAGATTTTGTTTCGATGGGCGCAAACTTAACGAGTTAACTAAACATGATTCCTATCCGCTTCCCCGGATAGATAGCATATTGAGTAGTCTTTCAGGAGCTAAATTTATAAGTAGTATCGATCTAAGAAAATCATTTTGGCAGATTCCGTTAGAAATAAGTTCTAAAGAAAAAACTGCATTCAGCATACCTGGTAGAGGTTTGTTTCAATTTACTGTCACTCCTTTTGGCTTGAGAAATAGCGCACAAACACAACAACGTTTGGTAGATAAACTTTTTGGTCCCAAATTTGAGGGTAAGATTTTTGTATACCTTGATGATATAATAATTATTTCAGATAATTTTGAGAAACACGTCTCTCTTCTTAAAGAAGTTCTCAATCGTCTCAAGGAAGCTAATTTAACTATAAACTTAGAAAAATGTCAATTTTTCAGACGCTCCCTGAAATATTTGGGATATGTAGTTGATGGGAACGGTTTAAGAACCGATCCAGAAAAGGTTTCTTGTATGGTTAATTTTCCCCGTCCTAATACTAGCACGGAAATTAAGCGATTCGTTGGGATGTGTTCGTGGTATAGATCCTTTATTAAAGATTTTTCCACATTACTCTCGCCCATAAATGATTTGTTGAAAGGTAAGAAAAGACGTCAGAGTATTTCGTGGACTCCTCAAGCTGAGGAAGCATTTTTTAAAATCAAAGAGGCTTTAGTGGCTTCGCCTATTCTAACTTCTCCGAATTTTGATCTGCCCTTCACAATACAGAGCGATGCATCTGCTACCGGAGTAGGTGGTGTACTTACACAAATTCACGACGGCAAAGAAAAAGTGATAGCATACGCTAGTCGTTCTCTTTCACGAGCAGAACGAAATTACACTGTAACAGAACGAGAATTGCTCGCGTTAATCTTTTGTTTGGAAAAATTCAGACCATATGTTGAAGGTGTTAAATTTACGGTCATAACTGATCACTATTCTCTATTATGGCTTAGTAAACTATCCAACCCGTCTGGTAGGCTCTCGAGATGGGCCGTTCGATTGAGACAATATGATTTTGAGTTGATTCACCGAAAAGGTGAAAATAATGTCGTTCCTGACTTTTTGTCGCGTATTTATGAATCTCAAGAGGTTAACACGATATCAATCGAAGTAGACGATTCGGACAAATGGTATACTAAAATGTGTTATAAAATTAAAATTAACGAAAATAACTACCCCCAATGGAAATTACAAGATAATTTGCTTTATAAGTTAGTTCCTTCAAACATACCTGTTGAATCGAATATTCCCGAATGGAAAATAGTAGTCCCTAAACATGAACGTCAAAAAATAATGAAGTTATGCCATGAACCTTCTACTTGTGGTCATCTTGGCTCATTTAAAACTTTCTCTCGAGTAAAAGAACTTTACTATTGGCCTAAAATGCGAGCAGATATTAATAAATTCATCAAACAATGTAAGATATGTGGTGCCAATAAAATATATAATCAACCAGGTTTAGGCTTGATGGGTAAAGAGAAAAACGTTAATTTTCCCTGGCAAGTTATCGCGGTAGATTTGATGGGTCCTTTTCCCAGATCGAAAAGCGGTAATACATTTCTATTGGTAATATCGGACTGGTTCACAAAAGATGTAATTTTACATCCTTTACGCAAGGCTACTGCAGAAAATATTGCGAAGTTTCTAGAGTCAGATGTTTTCTTAAAGTTCAGTGTTCCTCAATTTATAATCAGTGATAACGGCACTCAGTTCGCAGGCCGCATAATGAAAAATTTAGCTAAGTCTTACTGTGTTCAAAAGATTTGGTTCACTCCGGTTTATTCGCCGCAATGTAATTTTGCGGAGAGGTCGAATCAAACAATAGGTACTACCATCCGATGTTATATTAAAGAAAATAACCATAAAGAATGGGATAGGGAACTTCAGAAAATCGCCTTCGCATTGAATACCGCTAATGTAACAATTCTAGGTAAAAAGGGAATTGAATTAATAAAATTTTTGAATTTAAAAATTTTCACATCCAAAACAAAATTTGTCTTTACAGCAGATAATACAGAGCAACGAATAACTGGTCTCGTACATCTGCCTAATGTCATTGATAATGAATGTCATATAATTGAGGCACTAACTGTACCTAGTCTCAAACATGATTTTATTATCGGAAGCGACTTCTGTCAGAGTTTCGGCGTAAGGATAGATTATCTTCAGGGTTCTTGGAACGTTCAAAAGAAAAATATTTCTTTACTCACTTCAAATTCTTATGCTGGACTTATGAAAGAAGTAAATAACTTAGAGAATTTATCTGTGGATAAACAGCATGTAGTGGACAATTTATTGCGGTCATTTGATAAAATTAGTAGCAAAGATAGATTGGGACGTACCGATAAAATTTCTCTCACGATAGATACAGGCAATGCTCAACCATTTCGACTTAGACAATATCCGATGTCGCCATATATGTTGAGAAAGTTAAATGAAGAATTAGATGAAATGTTGCGTTTAGGCTAGTAGAAACTTCTAACTCTCCCTGGTGCAGCCCTGTTATCTTGGTAAAGAAAAAGGGTGGAGAATATAGATTTTGTTTCGATGGGCGCAAACTTAACGAGTTAACTAAACATGATTCCTATCCGCTTCCCCGGATAGATAGCATATTGAGTAGTCTTTCAGGAGCTAAATTTATAAGTAGTATCGATCTAAGAAAATCATTTTGGCAGATTCCGTTAGAAATAAGTTCTAAAGAAAAAACTGCATTCAGCATACCTGATAGAGGTTTGTTTCAATTTACTGTCACTCCTTTTGGCTTGAGAAATAGCGCACAAACACAACAACGTTTGGTAGATAAACTTTTTGGTCCCAAATTTGAGGGTAAGATTTTTGTATACCTTGATGATATAATAATTATTTCAGATAATTTTGAGAAACACGTCTCTCTTCTTGAAGAAGTTCTCAATCGTCTCAAGGAAGCTAATTTAACTATAAACTTAGAAAAATGTCAATTTTTCAGACGCTCCCTGAAATATTTGGGATATGTAGTTGATGGGAACGGTTTAAGAACCGATCCAGACAAGGTTTCTTGTATGGTTAATTTTCCCCGTCCTAATACTAGCACGGAAATTAAGCGATTCGTTGGGATGTGTTCGTGGTATAGATCCTTTATTAAAGATTTTTCCACATTACTCTCGCCCATAAATGATTTGTTGAAAGGTAAGAAAAAACGTCAGAGTATTTCGTGGACTCCTCAAGCTGAGGAAGCATTTTTTAAAATCAAAGAGGCTTTAGTGGCTTCGCCTATTCTAACTTCTCCGAATTTTGATCTGCCCTTCACAATACAGAGCGATGCATCTGCTACCGGAGTAGGTGGTGTACTTACACAAATTCACGACGGCAAAGAAAAAGTGATAGCATACGCTAGTCGTTCTCTTTCACGAGCAGAACGAAATTACACTGTAACAGAACGAGAATTGCTCGCGTTAATCTTTTGTTTGGAAAAATTCAGACCATATGTTGAAGGTGTTAAATTTACGGTCATAACTGATCACTATTCTCTATTATGGCTTAGTAAACTATCCAACCCGTCTGGTAGGCTCTCGAGATGGGCCGTTCGATTGAGACAATATGATTTTGAGTTGATTCACCGAAAAGGTGAAAATAATGTCGTTCCTGACTTTTTGTCGCGTATTTATGAATCTCAAGAGGTTAACACGATATCAATCGAAGTAGACGATTCGGACAAATGGTATACTAAAATGTGTTATAAAATTAAAATTAACGAAAATAACTACCCCCAATGGAAATTACAAGATAATTTGCTTTATAAGTTAGTTCCTTCAAACATACCTGTTGAATCGAATATTCCCGAATGGAAAAATAGTAGTCCCTAAACATGAACGTCAAAAAATAATGAAGTTATGCCATGAACCTTCTACTTGTGGTCATCTTGGCTCATTTAAAACTTTCTCTCGAGTAAAAGAACTTTACTATTGGCCTAAAATGCGAGCAGATATTAATAAATTCATCAAACAATGTAAGATATGTGGTGCCAATAAAATATATAATCAACCAGGTTTAGGCTTGATGGGTAAAGAGAAAAACGTTAATTTTCCCTGGCAAGTTATCGCGGTAGATTTGATGGGTCCTTTTCCCAGATCGAAAAGCGGTAATACATTTCTATTGGTAATATCGGACTGGTTCACAAAATATGTAATTTTACATCCTTTACGCAAGGCTACTGCAGAAAATATTGCGAAGTTTCTAGAGTCAGATGTTTTCTTAAAGTTCGGTGTTCCTCAATTTATAATCAGTGATAACGGCACTCAGTTCGCAGGCCGCATAATGAAAAATTTAGCTAAGTCTTACTGTGTTCAAAAGATTTGGTTCACTCCGGTTTATTCGCCGCAATGTAATTTTGTGGAGAGGTCGAATCAAACAATAGGTACTACCATCCGATGTTATATTAAAGAAAATAACTTGATTTTCAAACAGTTTAGTAATCTTAGTTAATTTGAGCTAAATCAAGTGGCGCCCATTTTTCATAATTAAAGTATTTTAATGTCTCAAAAATTATAAACCCACGACCTAAATGCTCTCTGGCGAACAGCTGCCGTTCGCATAATTGTCGCCTTGTGAAAATTACGTGACATAAATCTGAATTGTAACGGTTCAAAATTATTTTCTTTTCTAACATATAAAATTGGTTGATTTTGAAATCAAAAATGATTTTCCTCTTCTCTTCCTCGATCCATCTTGCGGGAATAATTGAAATGAATTAATAAATATGCAGAAATATATTTCATTAATATGAGTAACAATATGAATAAAAGACAGGTGGCGATTGGTGTCCATGGCTCTCTTATTTCTTATCTGATCAGTAGTTGATAGGAGACATTCCAGATTTTTCATTTGGTATTTCGTTGTTGACCTGAAAGGGATTTGTCAATCAGAAATTCAAAATTATCGTTCAGAACAGAAATTATTGTCGTTTCGTTCAGTAATACTCAGATTCTGTCCAAATTTATAAGAACCCTTTTTATATTAAATCTGACGCCCAACGTGTGGGGTGTTATTTGAATTTTTAAGTTTCTCATTGTTTTCTTAAATAATCATTTGAAAATTTCGATATTATTTATATTGTAATTATTGACTAACACCCATTTATTTTTCATTGTTGATAGTTGTAATGTACCAAACTTTTCGATATTTTTTTTTTACATGTGATGATTGATTATTCAATATTGCCAATTTTTTATGCTGACTGTTGATTGCGTTATCAGTTTCCCGATTTACATTCTTATTTCGAAAATGGACAGTGAAATTAAGCCTATTCATTTAGCGATAAATGAACTTAATTACGAACTTAGAATTAGAGGTGTTGTATCAAATAGAGGACAGGATGAGAAGAGGAAGATTTACGTAGATTATTTGAACGTCAAAAATCCGTAGAAAAATTTCAGTTAGTCGATCCAAACTTTTCGTTTGACAGTGAGCAAAGCGAAATCAATTCAACATTAGAATCAAAACACAACTTGTTATTGAATTTGAGGGTAATAAAGAAGATTCAGTTTTCAAAAGAGCAAATCACGTCTAGTTCATGTGTTGGGGAGAATTTCTCGTTTACCAATTATCAAGGGTGCGGGGGATGAACAAGAACGTTTGTCTTTCAAAAATGAAACATTCGCAGCCTGCATTAGTCTAGAAGCTGATCTATACGATAAAATATCTGATGAATCGCCTGATATCAATAACAGTGCTAGCGCGTCAAATTCTTGTATACACGGTGTATCTAATGTTCAATCCTCATCTAGTCCGTCGCAGTTTAAATCTATTCCAGTTTATAAATGGGGCGAAACATTTTCTGGTGATAAAAGTACCTTATCGTCATTTTAGACATGTCGAAGAATTGAGAAAAGCTAGACATGTAAGCAAGGTAAGGTAGAATTATTTGATTCCGCTAGAGATTTATTCATTGGCGAGGCGAGATGTTGGTTTCGACAAATAGTTGGAGATGTTAAAGATTGGGATGCTTTAGTAGAAGCACTTAACGAGATTTCAGATCCCCTATTTTGATGATGAAATTTGGGATAATATTAAAAGTAGTGTTCAATTGAGGAATGAATCAGTGGTTATTTATTTCGCCAAATGAATGAATTATGAATCAATTGTCTAGGACTCCCGTTGAAATAACTAAATGAAGTATATTCGTGATGGTCTCATACAGAATATAGAAAAGCCTGTTGAATCGAATATTCCCGAATGGAAAATAGTAGTCCCTAAACATGAACGTCAAAAAATAATGAAGTTATGCCATGAACCTTCTACTTGTGGTCATCTTGGCTCTTAAAACTTTCTCTCGAGTAAAAGAACTTTACTTGGCCTAAAATGCGAGCAAGATAATAAATTCATCAAACAATGTAAGATATGTGGTGCCAATAAAATATATAATCAACCAGGTTTAGGCTTGATGGGTAAAGAGAAAAACGTTAATTTTTCTGGCAAGTTATCGCGGTAGATTTGATGGGTCCTTTTCCCAGATCGAAAAGCGGTAATACATTTCTATTGGTAATATCGGACTGGTTCACAAAATATGTAATTTTACATCTTTACGCAAGGCTACTGCAGAGAAATATTGCGAAGTTTCTAGTCAGATGTTTTCTTAAAGTTCGGGTTCCTCAATTATAATCAGTGATAACGGCATCAGTTCGCAGGCCGCATAATGAAAAATTTAGCTAAGTCTTACTGTGTTCAAAAGATTTGGTTCACTCCGGTTTATCGCCGCAATGTAATTTTGTGGAGAGGTCAATCAAACAATAGGTACTACCATCCGATGTTATATTAAAGAAAATAACCATAAAGAATGGGATAGGGAACTTCAGAAAATCGCCTTCGCATTGAATACCGCTAAACATGAGGTGACTGGTTATTCGCCCGTTTTTGAATTTCGGCAGATATGTCCCTGCTAATGGGAAATATTATGGTCAGGTAGATTCTACTGAGGGTATAAAGTTGCTTCATGGTGACAGGGATGCGTATGCGACTAATACCGGGCCATTATCGAGTATCTTTGCTGATATCAAGAAAAAAGCTACATATTGTAAGAATGTTCGAACGTTCAACTTACGTAGAAGAAATCACCATTTCAAGTCGGAGAAAAGGTTTGGCGTCGGAACAAGGTTCTCTCGGATGCGACGAAAATTTTTCATCTAAATTAGTCTCAAAATACGTCTTGCGTAGAGTTCGGTGCAAAATTCAGGACTATGTTAATCTTAGAACACCTAGATGGGTCGGAAGATGGAAAATGGCACATAAAGGATTTGAAGCCATATTTCGGTTCAAATTCCGATATTTCCGTTTCGTAAAATTTTCTATATGTTCATGTCGTTAATACTTTAGGCATGTTTGTTCTGAACTTGCACAGGATTTATCCAAATTGTGTATATAAGCTCGTACAGTTAGTAGTAGGCCGCAAGTATAGAATGAGATGCTATAATTGATAGGTTTAGATAAATAGGTTAGTGAAGAATTTGATTAGAAAGTAGGGCTAAATTAGGAATAATTGAATTAGAGGTAAAAGTTTATTATTAGGAAAACGCCGTGGCCGCGGCAAATATTAGTAGTAGTTAGTAGAAAACTAGTTGAATAAGTATGGATGAATAGGTAGGGTTGTTAAATGGCATTATAAATCAAAATATAACTCAACGCGTACGTATTCATAAAAAATTATAACTTTCATATTTTTGTAAGGAGAGGGGTATTGTAACGGTTCAAAATTATTTTCTTTTCTAACATATAAAATTGGTTGATTTTGAAATCAGAAATGATTTTCCTCTTCTCTTCCTCGATCCATCTTGCGGGAATAATTGAAATGAATAATAAATATGCAGAAATATATTTCATTAATATGAGTAACAATATGAATAAAAAGACAGGTGGCGATTGGTTGTCCATGGCTCTCTTATTTTTATCTGATCAGTAGTTGATAGGAGACATTCCAGATTTTTCATTTGGTATTTCGTTGTTGACCTGAAAGGGATTTGTCAATCAGAAATTCAAAATTATCGTTCAGAACAGAAATTATGTCGTTTCGTTCAGTAATACTCAGATTCTGTCCAAATTTATAAGAACCCTTTTTATTAAATCTGACGCCAAACGTGTGGGGCTGTTATTTGAATTTTTAAGTTTCTCATTGTTTTCTTAAAATAATCATTTGAAATTTCGAATATTATTTTATATTGTAATATGACTAACACCCATTTATTTTCATTGTTGATAGTTGTAATGTACCAAACTTTTCGATATTTTTTTTTTACATGTGATGATTGATTATTTAATATGCCAATTTTTATGCTGACTGTTGATTGCGTTATCAGTTTCCCGATTTACATTCTTATTTCCGAAAAATGGACAGTGAAATTAGCCTATTCATTTAGCGATAAATGAACTTAATTACGAACTTAGAATTAGAGTGTTGTATCAAATAGAGGACAGGATGAGAAGAGGAAGATTTACGTAGATATTTGAACGTCAAAAATCCGTAGAAAAATTCAGTTAGTCGATCCAAACTTTTCGTTTGACAGTGAGCAAAGCGAAATCAATTCAACATTAGAATCAATAAACACAAACTTGTTATTGAATTTGAGGGTAATAAAGAAGATTCAGTTTTCAAAGAGCAAAATCACGTCTAGTTCATGTGTTGGGGAGAATTCTCGTTTACCAATTATCAAGGGTGCAGGGGATGAACAAGAACGTTTGTCTTTCAAAAATGAAACATTCGCAGCCTGCATTAGTCTAGAAGCTGATTATATACGATAAAATATCTGATGAATCGCCTGATATCAATAACAGTGCTAGCGCGTCAAATTCTTGTATACACGGTGTTGATATAAGGTTACAATCCTCATCTAGTCCGTCGCAGTTTAAATCTATTCCAGTTATAAATGGGGCGAACATTTTCTGGTGATAAAAGTACCCTATCGTCATTTTTAGACAATGTCGAAGAATTGAGAAAAGCTAGACTGTAAGCAAGGTAGAATTATTGATTCCGCTAGGATTTATTCATTGGCGATGCGAGATGTTGGTTTCGAAAAATAGTTGGAGATGTTAAAGATTTGGATGCTTTAGTAGAAGCACTTAAACGAGATTTCAGATCACCCTATTTTGATGATGAACTTGGGATAATATTAAAAGTAGAGTTCAATGAGGAATGAATCAGTGGTTATTTATTTCGCCAAAATGAATGAATCAATTGTCTAGGACTCCCGTAGAAATAACTAAATTGAAGTATATCGTGATGGTCTCATACCAGAATATAGAAAAAAAGCCGTAGAACTGTAGAATTTTCATCTGTTTCAGAACTTTTATAAATCGTAAAACGCTTGGAAGATGAAAATTATTAGAAATAGACGAAACGGGAACAACCTACTTCTTGTAGTGCTCATAAAGAGGACATATCAAAAAAAATCCAGTTTCCAGTTGAATAAAAATCCGTTCGATAGGGTAATTCTAACAATTATTCCAGTTTACCTAGTGTCCGTGGTAGATGATCAAAATAATAATTACGGCTACAGAAATAATCTCGAATGTTGGAATTGTCGTAAGAA
>JACDNR010000052.1:0-40771 GCA_013421045.1 Propylea japonica | reverse complement strand
CATAATGTAATGAGGTTTTAAAGAAAGAATAGTTTCAGTTCCAGTAAATTATTGCTGCTGCCGAAGCAAGTACAAAAAAGTTAACGAAAAACTTTGAGTAAAATGAATTAAATATTTTAGGCTTAGTTTGGTGTTCATTTATTCTGGTTGATTTATTTCATAGGCTACATTGGAAGAATATTTCCATGTTCAGTCAAATTAATCTTATAATTATCAACCTCATTACAAAGCGACTTGATAATAACTATATTATCAGGAGCGAGAAAACAGAGATTTTGCATAACGTTGTGAACCGTTTTTTTACATTCTATAACTTTTAAAACGACTTGATAAAGGCAAATGATTTCGAAACCCTATTTTCAAGATTCGGAAACAGGAGTCATTTCTTGACTGTTCTCTCCTATTTTTTTTCAATTTCAGCTGTGAACATATTCAAAATCATTACACACAACATATTAAACAATTGTAGACCTTGTCCTTTCTGATTCATGAGCTATATTATTGTAAAGTTTTTCGATTATATTTGGAAGAATTCCACAGTAGTCGTATTGATATGATAATGTGATGATAAAATAATTGAAAAACACAACTACAAAAAACTTCAGGTGGTCAGGCTAAAAGAAGGCTAGAAAAAAGCATAATGTAATAAGGTTTCAAAGAAAAATAGTTTCATTTTCATTTGATTATTTGCTGCCGAAGCGAGTAAAAAAAAAGTTAAACGGAATAATTTCCAGTTAAATGAATTAAATGTTTCAGCCTTCGTTTGGTGTTCAATTATTCTGGTTGATTTATTTCATGGCTAAATTGGAAGAATATTTCCATGTTCAGTCAAATTAATCTTATAATTATCAACCTCATTACAAAGCAAGTTGATAATAGCTTTATTATGTGGAGTATGAAACCAGAGATTTTTGAAAAATGTTTGAACCGTTCTTTTACATTCTATAATTTATAGAACCACGTGAGTAAGTCAAATTATTTCGAAACCCTATTCTCAAGATTTGAAACAGGAGTCATTTCTTGGCTGTTCTCTCCTATTTTTCTCTATTTCAGATGTAAATTCATTTAAATTCAATTAACAAACATCTTAATTAATTATATTCCTTGTGCTGTCTTATCCATGGGCTATATTATTGTGAGTTTTTCGATTATATACGGAAAATACTATTGAAGTTGTATTGATATAATAATGTGATAATGAAAATAATTAAAAAACAATATTCCAAAAACTTCAGTTGGTCAAGCTGAAAAAAGGCTAGAAAGAGGCAGAATGTAATGAGGTTTTGAAGATAGAATAGTTTTAGTTTCAGTGAATTATTTGCTGCCAAAGCGAGTAAAAAGAAAGTAAAACGGAATAATTTCAGTAAAATGAATTAACTATTTCAGCCTTAGTATGGTGTTCAATTATTCTGGTTGATTTAATTCATAGGCTAAATTTGAAGAATATTTTCATGTTCAATCGAATTTACCTTATAATTATCAACTTCATTAAAAAGCTATTGATGATAACTATATTATGTGGAGTAGGAAAACAGACTTTTGCACAATGTTTTGAACCGTTTTTTTACATTCTCTAATTTATAGATCGACGTGAGTAAGTCAAATGATTTCGAAACCCTATTTTCAAGATTTGGAAACAGGAGTGATTTCTTGCCTGTTCTTTTCTGTTTTCTTCAATTTCAGCTGTAAATATATTCAAATTCAATTAAAACACCATATAAATTAATTGTAGCCTTGTGCATTCAGATTCATGAGCTATATCGCAAGAATACTATAGTAGTTGTATTGATATAATAATGTGATGATGAAAATAATTAAAAAATAAAACTACTAAAAACTTCAAGTGGTCAAGCTAAAAAAAGGCTCAAAAGAGGCATAATGTAATGAGGTTTTAAAGAAAGAATAGTTTTAGTTTCACAGTAAATTATTGCTGCCGAAGCAAGTACAAAAAAGTTAAACGAAAAACTTTCTAGTAAATGAATTAATTATTTTAGCCTTAGTTTGGTGTTCAATTATTCTGGTTGATTTATTTCATAGGCTACATTGGAAGAATATTTCCCATGTTCAGTCAAATTAATCTTATAATTACCAACCTCATTACAAAGCGACTTGATAATAACTATATTATCAGGAGTAGGAAAACAGAGATTTTTGCATAACGTTGTGAACCGTTCTTTTACATTCTATAACTTTTAAAACGACTTGATAAAGTCAAATGATTTCGAAACCCTATTTTCAAGATTCGGAAACAGGATTAATTTCTTGACTGTTCTCTCCTATTTTTTTCAATTTCAGCTGTGAACATATTCAAAATCAATTAACACAACATATTAATCAATTGTAGCCATTGTGCTTTCGGATCCATGAGCTATATTATTGTGAAGTTTTTCCATTATATTCGGAATAATACTATAGTAGTTGTATTGATATAATAATGTGATGATGATAATAATTAAAAAACAAAACTACAAGAAACTTCAGGTGGTCAGGTCTCTGAAGAGGCATAATGTGATGAGGTTTTAAACAAAGAATAGTTTCAGTAAATTATTGCTGCCGAAGCGAATAAAAAAAAATCTAAACGGAAAAATTTTCAGTAAAATGAATTAAATATTTCAGCTTTAGTTTGGTGTTCAATTATTCTAGTTGATTTATTTGATAGGCCAAATTAGAAGAATATTTCCATGTTCAGTCGAATTAACCTTATAATTATCAACTTCATTGCAAAGCAAGTTGATAATAGCTTTATTATGTGGAGTATGAACCAGAGATTTTTGCAAAATGTTGTGAACCGTTCTTTTACATTCTATAATTTATAGAACCACGTGAGTAAGTCAAATTATTTCGAAACCCTATTCTCAAGATTTGGAAACAGGAGTCATTTCTTGGCTGTTCTCTCCTATTTTTCTCTATTTCAGATGTAAATTCATTTAAATTCAATTAACAAAACATCTTAATTAATTGTATCCCTTGTGTTGTCTAATCCATGACTATATTATTGTGAAGTTTTTCGATTATATACGGAAGAATACTATTAAAGTTGTATTGATATAATAATGTGATGATGAAAATAATTAAAAAACAATATTCCAAAAAACTTCAGTTGGTCAAGCTGAAAAAGGCTAAAAGAGGCAGAATGTAATGAGGTTTTGAAGATAGAATAGTTTTAGTTTCAGTAAATTATTTGCTGCCAAAGCGAGTAAAAAGAAAGTTAAACGGAATAATTTCAGTAAAATGAATTAACTATTTCAGCCTTAGTTTGGTGTTCAATTATTCTGGTTGATTTAATTCATAGGCTAAATTGGAAGAATATTTCCATGTTCAGTCAAATTAATCTTATAATTATCAACCTCATTACAAAGCGACTTGATAATAACTATATCATCAGGAGTAGGAAAACAGAGATTTTTGCATACGTTGTGAACCGTTCTTTTACATTCTATAACTTTTAAAACGACTTGATAAAGTCAAATGATTTCGAAACCCTATCTTCAAGATTTGGAAACAGGAATCATTTCTTGACTGTTCTCTCCTATTTTTTTCAATTTCAGGTGTAAACATATTCAAAATCAATTAACACAACATATTAATCAATTGTAGACCTTGTGCTTTCTGATTCATGAGCTATATTATTGTGAAGTTTTTCGATTATATTCGGAAGAATACTACAGTAGTCGTATTGATTAACCTTATAATTATCAACTTCATTACAAAGCAAGTTGATTATAGCTTTATTACGTGGAGTAGGAAAACAGAGATTTCTGCATAATGTTACGAACCTTTCTTTCACATTCTATAATTTATAGAACCAAGATTTCAAAACCCTATTTTCAAGATTTGGAAACAGGAGTTATTTCTTGCCTGTTCTTTCCTTTTTTTTTTCAATTTTAGCTGTAAATATATTCAAATTCAATTGACACAACATCTGAATTAATTGAAGATCTTGTGCTTTCCTGATCCATGAGCTATATTATTGTGAAGTTTCATCAAAATCCATAGTTTTTAGGTGAAAAAGTAACAAACAATTCATCCACAGGTATCTAATCACAAGCTATCTCCTTTAGGTATAAATTAGTGGAGATAATTTTCCCGATTGATTGATTGATGAATGAACAAATGAGTGAGTGGCAAAATTAAACATAACACAAAGAAAAGAAAAATGAAATTAAATATACAAAGTGTAGTTCACTCTTGAACAAATGAAACCAGATTGCTAATTGCTAGGAGTTGAATTGTTTCTTGAAATTTTTCTGCATTTCCAAACGAAAAGTTTGCTCATTCATATACCTCGTCAGAACTTGCTCAATTTGTTTTTAGGGTTCTATTGATATTGATGTACCGGGTTTTTCACTATAATTTGACCCCCCCCCTTAACTTTGTTACTGAAGGAGATACAAAAAAGTTTCGTATAAAAGTTTCACGAAATCAACTGAGGTTTTTTGATATGAGTCCAGAAACTGAAATATATACAGGGTGGCCAACATATTCATGACAACTTCATTTTTCAAATGGAACACCCTGTATATTTTTGCATATTTGGCTAGCTCTTTTTCCTCTAATTTCGAATATGTAACAATGTTGGTCTATCTTTATTATTCTGAGCACCACAGAGTTTCAAATTTCAATAACCATCTGGCATAGCGTTTTGGAAGTTTGTGAATATTTAAGTGGCCAATTTGATCTTTGGATTGGTAATGGCGCACCCATTTTATGGCCACCAAATAGTCCCGATTTAACACCGTTGGACACGTTTTTATAGCAGTTCCTGAAGTAAAAATTTACTTCAGCAATAATGAGAATAATATTAATGATATAAAATCAACCAATATTAAACCCATAATTCGGAACAAATCCCGTCAACGCACAAAAAATAATGATAATATTGTAATGATTAGAAACAAATTTTGAAGCTTTAATTTTTGACTTGAATCAGAGCCATAAAAATGCTATCAAAAATAGTTTAAAAAACTTGAGACAACTATATGAACTATGTGTATTGAATGAAGGGTATTTTGGGCAATTTCTTAGTTGATATTATTCTCACCATACTACCATAGTTTATCATTTTGCATTGGTTAAGTGATTGTTAAGTATTTATTTTAAAATAATACTTTTAAATAGATTGTTTGGATATAAAGAATTTCGTAGGTATTTCAGATATTTTTTTATTCGGTGTCATCATTTCAAAACTTTGGAACTCTGAAATTAAAGAGACACATCCACATACGCATTTATATTCGAGATCAGGAGGAAAAAGCCTTTCAAAAAAAGGAAGAATATACAGGACAGGGTGTCCCATTTGAAAAAATATAGTTGTATTCAATGTTGTTCACCCTGTATATCTTCCCATTGACGTTACTATAACTCCAAAAATGAGCATTTTCAGTAAACGCACTCTGCCACTTGTAAAATTATTACAGATCTTGGCAGGTGGTTCTTAAAATTTGAAACTCTGTGGTTTTCAGAATAAAAGAGATAGACCAACATATGTTACATATTCGGAATCAGGAGAAAAAGAGCTAGCCAAACATGGAAAAATATACAGGATGTTCCATTTGAAAAAATGAAGTTGCCATCAATATGTTGGCCACCCTATATATATTTCAGTTTCTGGACTCATATCAAAAAACCTCGGTTTATTCCGTGAAAATTTTATACGAAACATTTTTTTGTATCTCCTATAGTAACAAAGTTAAAGGGGGGTCAAATTATAGTGAAAAACCCGGTACATAGTTGATTGGCTAATGACATGTAGTTTCCAGTAGCTTCTATTCATTACCATTAAAATATTTTATTGGCTAATGTGGTTGTCTTTCTATTTCCAGATGAATCGAGTAAACGAAGAACCTAGTGATGTGCATGATGTAGCGGTTTCCACCATTGCTTCAAACGAAAAAGAGGAGAGTATCCAAGAAATCGCGATTCAGAGTAAGTCAATCTTTTGAATCTTTTCTTCATTGTTTCTTCAAAGATTTGGATCACTTTTTAAAGAAACATAACAATAAATAGAGCCAATATCTGATTTAACTGCTGGAAGCTAATGAATAATTCAATTTTCAGATGAGGACACACTACGTGCCACTGTGAGGAGATCGTCTCAAGAATATCAGAAAATGAACCTCTTCGCAGTATAGGACAAATGAATATTGAGCCCAATCCAATCGAGAGAGAAGAGCTTTCTGAAACAGAAATTACCTATCGCCAAAATGTGAGGCAATGATCCAGATGTATAACTCGCTCAAATGCATCTGTCATTCCACGACTTTCTCCAATCTCAAAGGATTATTCTCTCATCTGAGGTCAACAAAGATATGGTTTCCAGTATTTACATGTTTTCACTGTATGATCACTTTTGCTGATAGTGCTTCGAGTAAGAAACACATAAACAAGTGTTCGAAAAAAAATCTTGATGGTCTGGTTCAACTCTCCAAAATGAAAAAGAGGAGTCATTCAAAGGCTAGACTATATCAGAAGTATAGGTGTTCTCAATGCAGTTTGATATTTTCCTTTTGGGAAGATTTCTGTGAGCATGTCAGTACACAACACAGTGATGCCTCCGTTCTGTACTGTTGCGACATCTGCAGATATGATGCAAAAATCTGCAAGATTTCATTGAACATGCTCAAGATCAGCATGACGATTCAGAGGAATTAGCTGCATCTCTTGTGGAAAAACTACGATCACAAACTCCTCTGATGATTGAGACAAAAGCTAAAAAAATGAATTTTCAGAGGAGAAAGAGCACAACAAATATTGAGTTAAGAAATAAGTCTGCCTCATCCGATGAACAGAAGCAAGGACAAACAATTTCGAGAGGATCAGAAGGACCAGAAGTAGTTCTAGATTTTGCACTGAACCGAACGGCTATCAGACTGACGATGAGGCTCATCGTAGATATTCAATGATTCGGCAACAAACAATGAAGGATTCAAATATCAACAAAAAACCTTCTGTATCATGTTTCCTGTGCCACAAAGTATATTCGAGCTATGGACATATGATGAGACACTTTCGAATCCATCAAGCGACAGATTCAAAAGGAACAAATCCTGCTCAACAAGAGACGAGTGAACAATTGATGCATTTCAAAGCTGAAGTGTATAAAGAAACCCCTGTTAAGAATATAAGTTCAGTACCTTACAAAGCGGTGAATATTAACCCTATCGAAGATGACATTCAAGTCACTTCAAACATCTCGAAAACGCAGAATAATTCTGTACGATGTCCACGGTGCAGTAAGGAATATTCTCATAAGTGGAACATGATGAGACATTTCAAAATTCACCACGCCGATGATTCAACAGAAATGAGTGAAGAATTAATTCAATCGAAAACTGAAGGAAATAAAGAAACCCTAGTAAAGCGGAGAACATCAGTACATGGTAGAACTGGAAATGATGATAAAGAATTTGATTCAAGCAACCCAAAGACGAATATAACTTCTGTACCATGTCCAGCATGCAATAAAGAATATTCTCGTAAGTGGAACATGATGAGACATTTCAAAATTCACCACGCCGATGATTCAACAGAAATGAGTGAAGAATTAATTCAATCGAAAACTGAAGGAAATAAAGAAACCCTAGTAAAGCGGAGAACATCAGTACATGGTAGAACTGGAAATGATGATAAAGAATTTGATTCAAGCAACCCAAAGACGAATATTATTTCTGTACCATGTCCAGCATGCAGTAAAAAATATTCTCATAAGTGGAACATGATGAGACATTTCAAAATTCACACACGCCGATGATTCAACCGAAAAAATTTTTTTCAGCAAAAAATAAGTGAAGAATCATATCATTCAGAAAATGAGGTAGAGAAAGAAACTTCAGTGAAACGGAGTTTAAGAAAGCGGAAAAATATATCCTCAGAAGAAGAACCGAAGAATGATGATAGTTCTGGTGAAGATGAACCCAAAAATCCAAAGAAAAAGAAAATATATCGACCACGTGTCCACAATGTCACAAGGTCTATTCTAATCGTTCGAATATGCTCAAACATTTTCGAAAGCATAAGAATTACAATAGGAAGAATCTACAATCCCCAGATTAACATAGCGGAATGTCCATTTCTGTGTTTCACTCAGAATTATCATATTACGAATATTATTTGAATGTATCCTCATTTATTGAAGACAAAATATGTTTCTTAAAGCTCAAGCAAAGAAAAGAATTTAATTATAAACATTGCTGCTACTCCCATTATTAAAACTTGAATATTATTTAATTTACTCGTACAATGCGAATGAAATGAACTCGACGAGGAATGCTTTCAGAACATATTGTTCTATTGTCAGTGTAAATGTTTTTTTTTAATCAGAAAGCTTTAATAGTCTCATAAAAGCTTCGTTAGCTTGCTGAGTGCATCCACTCGTTGCCATCAACTTACAAGGTTAAGAATTTCTTTCAATGAATGTGGTTTTTTTTGTACAGAAGAAAAGGGATTACTGAGTAGTGTCGAATCATTCCAATTCGCTCGACTTAAAAATAATTGAAATATAATAATAATTGAACTTCAATCGATATTTTTTTTTTTTTAGTTTTAAATGAATCAAGGTTCAATATAACATATTTCACGAAATGATAAGACTTATCATGTTGGTTAAGATTAAGTTATTAGTGATAATGGAAAAATGTATTGAATTATAATATAGACTGTGATATACGATACCATGAATATAAGTTGTGAAACATAATTTTCTGTAATAAATGTATTCCTTCCAAGAAATGCTTTCATTCAAACTGAACACCACACAGAAACTGATTTTTGCGAAAAACTTTCAACTAGAGAGCCCGCCAATTCTGAGTTCGACATTTCAAAATAAATATTCAATTCAATTGCAGTTCCTGAAATTACCATAAATTATTCTAGGTACTTCCAATGTCATTCAAGATTTTTTTCAGTGTGAAGTTATGAAAGGTGAAAAATTCAGTCCATACAATAATATTCTCATATCGACTTTAAAATATTAATAGATACTACAGATATTCGTGTTACGAAAATGACTTTCTGAGGAAAAAAGGTAGACAACATATTAACTTGAGAACCATGGTAAATTGCATTAATATCCCCAGCTATAAAATTGGATAATTTCTACATGACATCTTCAACCATGTTATGTCGACCTCAAATATGATTCAAGAATTCATTTATATTAGAAGAAAGTTGAGGTAAATCAAATACTTTAACAGAACTACTACATTGAAATTGTAACGGGTGTTTTTTTTAGTGGTTGCCGATTTTATTTTGAATAAACACATATAAATTATGAAATGACCAAATTTTTTCTTTATTTGGTAGATATTTATTGGCATTTAACATTTAAATACAATTTGTGGCATTGGCCACCACGACTATTTTTCACAATGTCATTCTGGAGGTCCAATTTCGACCACTTTTTCAAGCATTTGAGGCGTAGTCAGCATGACACGTTGAATATTGGTTTCCAAAGCGTCAATCGATTGAGGTTTACCCACATAAACCAATGACTTCACGTAATCCCCACAAAAGTAATCGAGTGGCGTGAATCGCACGAACGCGGAGCCAATCAATTCACCGACCATTTCTCGAAATAATGTTGTCGTAAAGTTTCTTTCAATAGGTCGATTGTTTCACGTGCTGTATGCAAGTGGCACCATCTTTGAAACCACATTTCATCCATATCCATATCTTCAAGATTTGCAACAAAAACTCATTGATCATGGTTCTGTATCGATTTCCATCACGGTAACGCGTCGTCTTCCTCATTTCAAGAAATATGGACCGATGACCCACCAGCCCATAGACCGCACCAAACAGTACTGTCGGTTGCTTGGCATCAAAAGAGTGAATGTAGACCGAAATTTGGTAATTACGTTCTTTTGGTGTCTCTGACGGACGATTACGTCCACCATAAAATCACGAAGTTCTAAAAAATTTTTAATTGAACACTGATTTGAAAATAAATTTCCACGATTTGAAACGCTGTTCTGGAGTTACCTATTCATAACGATTTGCCAAGCAATACTGAGTAGAAATGCCACTTTGAGCTGTCAAAACAACTGTCATAAATAAAACGACATCTATCGGAAAAACAAACTCCAAAAAACACCCGTTATGAATATCTTCAAAAGAAAAACACACGAACGAGAACAATCACTACAATAACATTGCACAAGAAACATCAGTAATGCTAAATTGAACACCGAAGAAAACATTAAACTCACATTCTTTCTAGATTTACCTTAAAAAATCAATAAAATTCTTCATGAAAATAACTGCACGGCAGCGTTTTATAATACAATGCACGAAGGAAGAAAACTTTGTTCAGAACTAAAAGATTAAACTGATACAGTGTGGCCATTTGAAAACGAAACAGCCGAGATTACAGACGAAATAAATTTTTTTCGATATAAATGCTCGGACAGGTCGATTTCTGTTTCGAGGGGGACAACTTAATATGTAGATTACGGACGCATAGCGCTTCAACCGTTGCTGCTACAACCCCCACCTCCAATTTTTGAATAGGGAAGATGGGGTGAGTGATACCTCAATTCAGTATTTTTATACTGATTTCGGCACAGTAATTGTTTTTTCATTTTATGCATTAGTTCTCGAAATATTCATGAGTTAGTTAATTTTATCACTTAAAATAATTTTTTGCGAATAATTGACATTTCGTGCTTCCGAAACACCAAAATTTCCGTACTTGTATTTGAAATTGCAAAACATCTACCACTGGGCAAATGAAGTCATACCGTACGTGTTAATGCTACTAGGGTTAGATGTTCGACTAGCTGTTTTATTCACTGAAATCATTCTCCAACTGTACGGTATCAGAACGATTTGAAGTATTGATCTGAGAAATAAGACTTTTCAAAGTAAAGTAAATAATTTATCAAAAACTCACATCAATTAATTAAATATTCAAATTGTTCACCAGTAGCTTCCATACGATGAAATAAGTTTTCTTCGAAACGATGGCGCACATTTTGCAGCATTTCTGGAGTAATTTGACGACATTCGTTCACTATACGTCTTCTTAAATCTTCTATGGAATCGGGCTGTGTAGAGTAAATTTTACTCTTCAAGTGGCCCCAAAGAAAGAAATCTAGTGGTGACAGATCTGGCGATCTGGCTGGCCATTCAGTGGGACCGCTTCTTCTAATCCACCGATTTGGTAATCTTTGATCCAGATATTCTCGAACTGGTAAGGCGTAGTGTGGAGGAGCTCCATCCTGCTGAAACACAATCTGATCTTCCACATAATTTCCAGCATTGTTTTCAATAATTTCCATCAAAATTGGATCAATGTTATTTTCCAATAAGTCCAAATACATATCTCCAGTAAGATTACCAGGTAAAAAGAACGGGCCGACAATGTTGTCACCAAATATTCTAGCCCAAACATTGAGTTTTTGTGGTTGTTGAGTATAAACTTCGTGGAACAATCTCGAATTAGCATCGGCCCAATGACGACAATAGGGATGTTGACTCATGTTACGAATTCATATAAATTTAGGTTTTCCTCATAGAAGGAAATTTTTGCAATCCTAAAAAACAATTTTAGTGATCTTATCATTCTCGTTGAATTAAATAAAGCTGATTTGAATTATGTTATTTATTATCAACTATCACGTGACTGCGAACGCCAATCAGAGGTAATCCGTATAGTGACGTCAAACTATCCGTATTGTCATTGCAAATTCGAATGTTCGGTGCTCAGATCAACAAAATACATTCATAGGCCGGGTTCCACAAAACTCCAATCACCTTGATTATTGAAATGTCATCATTTCTCTGCAATTTTCAGTTCATTTTTGACATAAACCATCGACTTACTTCAAAACGAACGATTTGATTGCCCAATCAAGCTTTGTGAAACCCACGGTTTTGTGACTTGAACCATAGTAAAATATAGAATATCATATCTATGTTTCGAACTCAAGAAGTTGAAAGCTGAAAGAGAACAGAATAGTTCGATTATTCGTTACAAGAACGATAATCTACAATTTTCTTTATAATGAGATAGGATTCATCAAGGGTAATAGTAGTAACTTAACGAAGATTGATTCCCTGATGGTCGCAAGTTTCTTTGCTGAAAACATAGATTTTTGTGCAGTGGAGCTTAAAAACGTAGAATTGTCTCTGTAAGTAGCAAACTTTCAACTCACATTTATTATTACAAATAAAAGAAACACCTCATTCAGCTTTTATAGACCGACATATTCATTTTGAAGGCTTAAATTGAACTTGAAGGAATCAGGCAAAATCAGTTCGCTTTGACAGAAGTCAAAGCATGTTTACCATAGACAAACTGACAAACTAAAAATTTAGTTAGTCTATGATGTCTACCGACTATTGACGTAATCATCATAACGTGCCGTTTCCGCGGGAAAATTAATTCTCTTTTCTTATACGTATTTTTTATTGGTAAATACTATATTTTTAAGAAAAAAGTAATATTTTCGTGTTTGTATAGAGTTTATCTACAAAATAAAATGAATTCCAAAAAATAGTCAACATCCCTATTGTGTCGATTTACTGTGCCGTTTAGAATGAACGAACACTCATCGGAGAAACACACATTGTACTGATAATTGGTATTAGCGTTACTCGTTCATTGTATCAAAAATCAACACGACGGTCAAATCATCTTCGTTAGTGCGTGTGAAAGATGGATTTGTAAGGATGGAATTTATGATGCTTCAAAATATTGCAATTCGAGTTCGTGTAAAATCAGATTCATGTGCTAGCTGCCTCATACTCGTCATTGGATTCAGAGCAATCTCCAAGAACAGCTACTTCAGCTGCTTCATTTCTTTCCATGTTTCGTTTTTTATTAGCCACGGACCCGGTTTCTTGAAACTTTGACACTAATTCCGAAACATACTTCCTATTAACATGTTTATCTAAACGTCGTTGATTGAAGAATTCTGCGGTTCTATTCGCACATTGATTGTTTGCATAAAAAAGTGAAATTATTTCCACCCGCTCTGTAATTGAATAAACCATGTCGAACAATGAATTAGAACACATACAAGTCTCGATTCAAAACTAAAAATAATTCACATGTCAAAGAACCTGTAAGCCAACTTAATGATCTGTTCGTAATAAATAAAAATTATCGATTCTCATTTTTTTGAAAAAAAGGAATGAATTCAATAATCAAAAAAATGAAAACATATTGAAGCCAACTGAGAAAACACTTCATAATTAAGTCGGAAATCGTTTCACCGAATTGGGACTGGAATATTTCTGTGGCATCATTAATGATTTGAATTTCTTACCTGGTAATCTGATTAGAGATGTGTACGTATTTGGACTTTTTGGAGATTTCTATCGATCAAGTATTACCGCATGTTATTGGAAATACTGCAAATTATATCGAAGATAATTAAGGTAGATTGAGTTTCAGCAAGATTGAGCTCCTTCGCAATACGCTTTGTTTGTTCGACATCTTGATTAAAGATTTCTGTCAGTGGATTGGAAGAAGGAAGCCACAGTCATGGTTGTTTTGAAGCTCAAAATGTCGATTTTTCACAAAAAAAACACTACATGTGCCATGAAAACACCACTTCATTTTCAAATACTTAGTTAGGAATATTGAAGCGCTATGCTTCCGTAACCTACACCTTCAGTTGTCCCCCTCGAAACAGAAATCGACCTGTCCGAGCATTTCTATCGAAAAAATTTATTTCGTGTGTAATCTCGTCTGTTTCGTTTTCAAATGGCCACCCTGTATTTAAAAACAATAAAAATTGATTTATAAAATTCCATGTGCAAATTATCAGAAGTGCTACATAGGACAAACAGAACAACCTCAGAAGAAAGAGAAAAACAAAATATAAATGACCCGAAGAATTTTGAGCAATACCAGCTCTCCCCACATTTAAGGACATAAATTCCGATTTGAGAAGGTCACAATTCTTGACCATAAACCTATTTACAACAGACGAATAATCTGTGGAATGGTTTGAATAAAATAAACAAATACTGTGAATTTTAGAAAAGATTTCCAACATCCAAGCCTTGTATACAACAGTTCATTACCTTAAGATTTTCAATATCTTTCAATCTTTTTTAGTGGACCTAACAAAAAAAAACAAACAAGTTTTGTCGAAATTATTATTTATTCTTCAACATAGTCCCTTTTTCATTTTTCGACATTAACTGTTAAATTTGCTTCTTTTAAACGATGGCAAAGTTTTCTTAAAACTGCCAAATGCAATTCAAAGGTCGGAGTACAAACTATAATATCGTCCTTGTAATAAAATACGTAAGGCTCTAGAAAAAGGCCTATCACAGCGTCCATCAGCCTCACCATTGCCTTTCCATATTTAGACCAAAGGGTACAACATTTAAGCCAAACAATCCTCTACCCGGGACTGCAAATGTCGTTTTAATTTTTGATTCCTGGTCCAGAGGAATTGGAAAAATGCCTGCTTCAAATCGATAGAGGACAAATAAGAAGCATCCCGTACCTTACTCAAAATAAAGTCAATGGATGGCATAGGGTAACTGTCAGCGAGAGTAACACAATTCAAATTCCTGGAATCGAAAACAACTCTGTGAGTGCAATCCTTTTTTGGAACTAACCATAAAGGTGATGCCCATGGCTACATCCAGAAATATGTTTTATAATGTTGAGCTCCAACATTTTCATTAAGGATGGACTGCATCGCTGGTGACAACGGATACTGTCTCTATTGTATTGGTTTAGCATTTCCAGTGTCAATATTATATTTATTTAAACAAAGGCGTTCTTCCCAATCTTATCAGAAGGCGCAATTTCTCTGAAGAGATCAATGGTGAATTCCAACTCAAATTTTTGAGGCTCGGTCAAAGTATCAGAGCCAACAAGAGCACTAACGGCTGCCACGGATTCCTCTGTAGTTACAACAGAATAATTATTATAAGAAAAATCGCGAAAATCGAGAGTAAAGAGGTTTGTATAAAATTCATACCTAAAATTAAACCATGTGTGATGGAAGGAACAACGAGTAACCTTACGTTCTGTAAGGAAATAGGAAGATGCACATACCCTAAAGTATTTTGGAGTTTTCGGGCGGCAGTTGTGAGATTCATTGAAATGTCATAGTTGATGCTTAAATTTAGTTTACGAAGAAGGTGAATGGATGGCGAACCCAAAATAGTGACGCTACTACCGCTTTCCAATAGAGAAGAAATAGGTTCCTCTTCGACATAAATGGTGAGGTAAGGCCGATTGTCATTTTGACGACACTCGAGAAGGGGATATATGTCTGTTGAGACCTCTGTCACAACGTTTTTGCTCTGGCTTGATGTGCAGATTCCGAAGATATTCGCAAAAAACGAGTTTTTCTAAAATTTTAATCTCGAAAATGATGGATTTTAGGGGTCCTGCACGTATATTATGAAACACCATTTATAAACTCTCGCTCAAATTTATTCATTCATTGAGCTCTGTGATATTGTGAAGTGAATTATGTCCAGGCAAAACGTACTCATTTCAATTATGTATTGTCGTTTTTCTTCAGTAATTAGGCAAGCATAATAGAAAAATCAAGATGAAAGAAAAATATCCCGTGAAACACGACTATACGTATTCACTTAATACACAGAGCACAAGATTAATAATATTGGAATAAACATTTCTAGCCGTGAGTGTAATAATAACGCTCCAATTAAACTTGTTCATTAGTTTCCTCATGATCGTCTACCCAGAGAAGATTAAAGACTTCTCGAGTTGTTGATTCCGTAAACATATTTGTACCTTATAGCTTTTATAGACAATGCAGCAAAGATGTTTTCTGTTAGTGTATTAACGAACCTCGATAGTACCCTATTTTATCCAAGATGTTATCACATCATAGAGTCTAGGAGAGTGAAATGATACGTCTTCACTTTCCTTTCGGGAACAGCAATTCTGAAATTTGTTGTAACATTCTGCTGGCACTTTAAAGATCAATTCCAATATATCTAGCATAATGGAATTTTCGTACTTCCGGGCCTAAAGTGACAACTTCACTCCCTTGTGACAGGTACTAAAGTGTCACATTTAATCCCTCCGGGATTAAATATTGACGAAACTCCCGGAACGATTAAATCACAAACAAACGAATTTAAGGGATATTTTATTGAAAAATATAATTAATTAGAATGGTGATTAACGCTAATATTCAAATTAATATTGTGACAGTTCGTCATATTGACCAGTCTTTCCTGGGTTAATGCAGCAGGTAACTGACGAGTAACAGATAGGTCCTTTTCATATTGAACTGGTGTTTGTTTCGGAGATCCTGCGGAAACAGGAAGCGAGAATGAGGACTGTGGCATAACTATAGTGGACGAATCGGCGGCTTGACCAAATATTTTATCTGAAATTTTTTGTTTATTTTTAATAGACGACTCAATATATCCCTCGGCCACGTTGGAGGATTTCCGTCCTCCATGTCTCTTCAGCTCGTCTATTGTTGCTCCCGAATCAGCTAACAAAGACGCAGATGTGCGTCTAAAACAATGTCCTGTATAAGACGTCGCATTTTCTTATTTCAAGAAAGCTGCTATTTGCCGTGGAAATGTACCAAACATGTTTTTTCCTACTACTCGCGTAGTACATTCTTTGTTGATGTATTGAACAAAAAATTTTGAATGAGGTGTCCCTGTCTTTCGCAATGCCACATATTTCCGAAATATCGCCACAAAACTGATGGCACTGTTTTCTAAATTTTTGATCACAAAATTTCGGTCAATTTTATTTTTGGTGTTTCTTATCGCAATTAGGAAGGAATCGCCCAAATCTCTCACATCGTCGATTTCTAAATCAACCAACTCTTTTCCACGACAAGCTCCCGCAACGCCCAAAATAAGTGCAACTTACAAAAAAATGATTTCTTAAAATTTCTGAATATAAACAAATTTCCAAATTTACCTTAAGCATTAAATATTTATCATCCGGAGCCTCCCGTAAGAACTGATCTACCTGCTCAGACGTGAGAATTCTTGACTTCTTTGGCTTAAATCCCTCATTTCTCCTCTTCAAAAAAGCTAATAATTTTGAAAATTTACTCATATCAATATCTTCTCTAATGTTAATAACCGATTTCAGCATTGAGTAATGTGCCCAGAGAGTTGAGGCACAAACCGCTTTTGATTTATCATTGAAGTAGACTAACAGCGCATTTTCAGTAGGTTGTCTCACATTTTTTAAGCGGCACCACTTTTTAAAAGCCTCGTACTGCTGCTCGTATAGTTTTCTAGATTTCGGTGGTAACAATTCTTCACCTACTTCGGCTTCTCTTTTATCAATATCAGATACACCTTCTTCACTCATGATACCAATAATTATCAATAACAATGTTTCTTTACAATGACACTAGTAATGACAATGTTTCTAAATTATATTTGTCACAACGCAATGTTACTATGGTAACTTATTTTAAAGACAGTTTATTTAATGAGTTGAAGAGAGAAAAAACTGATTGAAATTATTGAAATATTTAATATCCCTACGGTCGGGCCATAAACTTTACCTTCAGGATTAAATGTACTTGTTCGATATTTTCAGTGGACTGTAGATTTTCTTTGTTTGGGACTGAACTCACCAGAGGCTTCTTCTGCGCCCGAAGAACACCATTCACTCGCAGACACACAACTTTAAGTTAGAGATAACGTCTGATCGGTTTCACGGCGCACTTGTAAGCGTGAAAATAGTTTTCCTTGCGTATAATACGCGAATTAGAGTTTCAATAATTTGAGAATATGATTTCACTCTATTCACAGTTTGAAGCGGCGAATTTTATTTATTTATGTGTTGACACTTAGAGTTTTCAACGGAGATTGTCCGTTTCTGTTCAGCCCCATATGGTCCATATGGAAAATGACCCGTGCAGGAAATTGCGAACATAAACAATTATATACCGGGCGGCGCATGAAGTTGCTCCTTCATCCAAATAAAAAGATAGGGACGAAACATACCGCCCATCTAAAATTTGGAAATTAATTTTTTAGAGAAAAAAATTATAATATATACATATACCCTATATCTCTCTCTGAAATCAACTACTGAGTAGGGAGAGGGCACACCTTACTAACAGGACGCCTGAATATTCCTTTAGTGGTCCGCACTGTAACCACTCTTGTTACTGCATCTGATCCACTGTGCAATTCGATAACTCTCCCCAAATGCCACTTTAGCGGAGGAGACAATTCATCTTTCAATAAAACTAATGTATTCAACTGAATAGGTACAGTTGAATTACACCACTTGGATCTTTGTAGTAGCGTGTGTAAATATTCTTTATGCCATCGTGACCAAAATTCCTGACTCATTCTTTGTACAAGCTGCCATCTAGTTAACCTATTTATTTTTGAGTATAAAAAATTTGGTTCAGACAGAGAATTAAGAGGGGCCAAGGTTTAAAAAATGGCCTGGCGTTAGCGGATTCATATCGCTTGGATCAGAGCTGAGAGGGGTTAAAGGGCGTGAATTCAGAATTGATTCGATTTGAACTAAAACCGTAGTGAGCTCCTCGTAGGTGAGAAGCTGATCTCCCACCACTCGCAACAAATGATTTTTGGTCGACTTTATACCAGCCTCCCACAATCCTCCAAAATTTGGAGAGTGAGGCGGAATGGTATGAAAAATAATGCCTTCAGATTCAGCGGATTCTTTCATAAATTTTTCGAGAATACGAGCAGCTCCGCGAAATGTTGTGCCCTGATCGCTATATATGTGATGGCACTGACCGCGTCGCCCAATGAAACGCCGTAAGGCAGCCAAAAAAGTCTCTGAGGAGAGGTCTGAAATGAGCTCGAGATGAATGGCCTTCGTTGCCATACAAACAAATAAGCATATGTATGCCTTCAAAACTTTACTTCCTCTCGTTCTACTCATTACAATAGTAAAAGGACCGCCGTAATCTACTCCAGCGCTAGAAAATGGCTTAATTTGAGAAATGCGCACTGCTGGAAGATCGCCCATAATAGGCTGAACGTGCAACGGTTTCGCGCGAAAACATTGGTTACATTTAGAAAGAACCTTGCGAATATTTCGTTTTGCGGAAAATATCCAATATTTTTGTACCACTAGATTATGGATAGATAGTACACCGGGATGAAAATATTTTTTATGAAGATTTTCAATTATTAAATAAGTCAACCTATGATCACCAGGAAGAAGAGCCGGGTGTATTTGTTCAAACTTAAGTCCTGAATGGACCAACCTGCCGCCCACCCTCAGGTTTCCCAGTTCGTCCAAGAATGGACTTAGTTTACGAAAAGACTTAGAAAGAGCTCTCTTTTGAGATAAAAGAGCTATTTCTTTAGAAAAAACAGAATTTTGAGTGCTCCGTAACAATTCATTGAGAGCTGCTTCTGAATCTAATAGAGTTATTATGCCCTTGATTGCACCTTTCGGGTTACGACAATTGAAAATGAAGCGTTTGACATAAACAACAATTCTTTGTATTTTATCCAAAGAGGAAAATTTGTTCAATAAGTCCTGAATGAAATCCGAGTTTTGCTCAACAGTGACCGTTAAAACTGATGAAAGCTTTTCACAATCGGTTTCCGGTACTAACTCTTTATCCTTCAATAAAATATTCGAAGGCCAATTCTCCTCTGAGAGCTTCAACCAAGATGGCCCCGCCCACCATAAGGAAAGTCCAACAAGAGTAACTGGAGTCACTCCTCTAGAAGCAGGGTCAGCTGGGTTTTCGCTCGATCCTACGTGGTACCAAAGTGATGGGGGTATGATCCCTTGAATAGTGGTAACGCGATTTGCCACGAAACATGTCCATTTATGTGGACTACTTTTTATCCACGAAAGGGCGACAGTAGAATCTGAGTAGGCGAATACTGCGTCGAATTTTAGTTTTCTTTCGAAATCTTTTTGTATTTTATATAATAGTTCAGCTAACAATAGAGCGGCGCTGAGTTCAAGGCGTGGAATTGATATGCGTTTCAGAGGTGCTACTCGCGATTTAGCGCATAGAAGATGCGTCAATATTGAATTATCTGCGTGTATCAATCGTACATAAGCAACAGCGGCATAACCGACATTACTCGCGTCACAAAAACCGTGGAGTTGACATGATCGCATGCCTTTTGATGCTAAAAAGCGTGGAATGCTAATATTAGAGAGTTGGCACATTTCTTTTTGATGTGAGACCAGATTTGAATGATATGGTCAGGAGGAGAACTATCCCAATCCAATCCTAAAGTCCATATTTGCTGGATAAGATGTTTTAAATTCAAGACAAATGGCGTCAAAAATCCGAGTGGGTCGTATATACGAGCCAACTCTGAGAGTACACTGCGTTTCGAGCAAACCGAACTGAGAGGTTTCACGCTATAAGAAAATGAATCCGTTGAGGGATTCCATTGCAGTCCCAATATCTTTAATGTCGAATCAGGTTCCAAATCAAGAGTTATCGATTGAGTTTGATCCAGCACGGAATCAGAGATATGAGCAAGAAACTGAGGATTGTTGCTCGCCCATTTGCGAAGTTCAAAGCCTGATTTCTTTAGAATATGAGTGAGGTCTGATTGTATCTTGAGAGCTTGAGAAAGCGAGTCGGTGCCAGACACAATGTCGTCGACAAAAGTATCTTCCTCCAGAATGGAGGACGCGATAGGATATTCAAATTTATTTTCATTAGCTACTTGCCTTATACAACGCATGGCTATAAAGGGACTGCTTTTAATTCCAAAAACTAACGTTCTTAGTCGATACTCTCGAATCGGCTCTGAATCATTGAAACGCCAAAGTATGCGTTGAAAATCTTGATGATCCGTTCTGACCAGTATTTGTCTGAACATCTGACGTATGTCAGCGGTGAAACAAACGGCATGAAGTCTAAAACGCGAGAGAATTGACGAAATATCTTGGTGTAGTTTAGGTCCACGAAGAAGAGTATCGTTGAGAGATAAACCGTTAGGACCTTTGTGCGAGGCATCGAATACAACCCGTAACTTAGTGGTCAAGCTCTCCGGTTTTAAAACACTATGATGAGGTATATAGTAAACCGAAGGATTTTCAAAATTTTCAGTGATCAATTGCATGTGCTCTTGATCTAAATAGTCCTGCATGAAATCGCGATATTGCTGGTACAGAAGCGGATTCGAAATCAATCGCTTTTCTAGAGATAGGAAACGTTTCAAAGTTTTCTGACGAGTATCACCGAGAACAGGAACCGAATCAATGAATGGAAGTGAAACGATAAAACGGCCAGTTTCGCTCCGAGATAAAGTTTCAACAAAAATTTTTTCCGCCAATAAATCATCAGGTGAAGGCACCACACGAGATTCCACCTGCTCAAGCTCCCAAAACTTCCTCACAAAACCTTCTAGAGTGTTATCATTATATTCTAAGAATGAGTTGATGATATTGGGTGGAGCTAAATCAATATTTCCCATGATCACATGACCAAAAACTGTATCAAGTGCTACCGGTTCATCCGCAGCACCTCGAATACTTGGACCCTTCAACACATGTGCGAAAATATCTGCGCCCAGTAACAAGTCTACTGGTGCTGAGTTATTGAAATTAGGGTCCGCTAGCTTCAAATTAGTGAAACTCGCAAATTTACTTCGCGGAATAGTGGTATGGGGCATATTGGAGCAAATCTGAGGGATAATCACAAAATCAAGATTTAACTCTGGCTCATTCGAATTATGCTGTTTCAATTTGCAAGAGACACCTCGATCAGCTTTCGTTATAATATGACTCACCCCTTTTATATTAACAGAAAGTGTTGTGGTGGGCAATCGCAAGGAATCACAACATTTTTTCGTCATGAATGATGACTGACTTGCACTGTCAAGAAGTGCACGAAACGTGCGATATTCACCAGAATTGTCGCGTATTTTAACGAAGGCGGTAGACAATAATATGGTGCGTTGAGAATTGACGAATAAGTTGACACGATCATTCGCGGCTTCAATACCGTCAGCGCCGGTGGTGCTGGTCGTAGTACATTCAGCTGGCAAGTTTGAGTCGAAATGCAAAAGAGTATGATGTTGTTGCGAACATTTTCGGCAAACAGACTTCGATTTACAATTTGATACAGTATGTTTATCACCCAAACAATTGGTACACCATCTCTTATTTTTAACTAAGGCATATCGCTCCTTAGCTAACTTATTCAGAATTTTGGGCAACTATTTATCAGATGAGACTGAGAGCATAAACTACAGCAGGCAGATGTTGACGCGGATGAATTAACCAAAAAACTTGAACTCATTCCTCCCTTCACCGCAATATTCTTGTTGAAAGGTTTATTTTTCGGAATATCCGGTTTTTTGATGTTTGAATTGCATAATGCTACATTATGCCAAGCATTACATTGTTTTTCCAAAAATTCGTATAAAGTTTATAATATTGGTGGAGTATAAGACTTGATCCGTATTCTAACTCGAATCTCGTTTGTGTGACCGAGTCCAATCGATCAAACAACATACTGAATATGACGAAGTCCCATTGTTTGACCGGAAATTTGAGATTTTCTAAAGCGGAAAGATTTTCGGAAAACGTATCGAGGAGAACACGCAATCCCGTCAAATTATCAACCACGTTAATGCGTTTAGTTCTTTCAATTGTTTGCCAATGGGCCGTGGCTATCAATCTTTTATTTTCGTATCTCTTCCGGAGAGCAGAATATGCTATTAAATAATTTGCACTGGTTATGGGAGTACATTTAACGACGGAAAGAGCGTTGCCTCTAAGTGAGGAAATCAAATAGTTATATTTATCGATATTGGACAGCGCTGTATTATTATGAATCAATGAATCGAAAACATCTGAATAAGTCTGCCATTGCCTAAGATCACCGTCAAATGTGGGCAGTTCGAGTTTCGGCAATCTAACCTTACAATGACTTTCGTTATTTTCTGTAAACGATGATTAAAAAAGTTGGTCATATCAGGACTGATTATAATAATAATCATCGCTAAAGGCAGATGAAACTTCATGATATGGTTTGAGATCAGCTCCTTCCATTACGGCGCTCAGAGAAATTATTTCATTATGAATACTTTCGAAATTCTCGAAAATCGTGTCAATGTGTTTGTAACGACATTTGAAGTTCATATGTACCTTAGCATCGGTCAATGCCCGATTAGCCACTTTCTTTAAATCATTGATTTTTGCAATTGCACTATCGCGTTGAGCTAATAAGCCCTTAAGTTTCCTATCTGAGGATGACATTTCGAGATATTATAAGCTATTTTAAATGGAACAATTTTTTCCAAAAAATAAATTATGAATTATGATTGTTTATTTTTATTGTTGGTTATATGCGGAAATCGAATGAATTATTGTATTTTCCCAAAATGGTAAAAACAAATGCGTATGAGAGAGATATATCAAAGCAAGAGTGAGATGTATCAAAGCAAGAGTGAGAGAGCGATGATTGATTGAAAATATACCCGATCGGGGTAGATAATTTCAGAGAGAGAGAGAGAGAGAGCGGTATAATTACGAGCGCAATGATGAAAATTGAAAATGGCCGCAAGTGAAGGAAGCACTTCAGACGAAGAAGCGAACAAAAAAAAAGATCTTCTGTAGAATTCGATGGTAAAAATTATCCGGCTCTGCAAGGATCATAAAATGTTCGATATTTTCAGTGGACTGTAGATTTTCTTTGTTTGGGACTGAACTCACCAGAGGCTTCTTCTTCTATTCTGCGCCCGAAGAACACCATTCACTCGCAGACACACAACTTAAAGTTAGAGATAACGTCCGATCGGTTTCACGGCGCACTTGTAAGCGTGAAAATAGTTTTCCTTGCGTATAATACGCGAATTCGAGTTTCAATAATTTGAGAATATGATTTCACTGTATTCACAGTTTGAAGCGGCGAATTTCATTTATTTATGTGTTGACACTTAGAGTTTTCAACGGAGATTGTCCTTTTCTGTTCAGCCCCATATGGTCCATATGGAAAATGACCCGTGCAGGAAATCGCGAACATAAGCAATTATATACCGGGCGGCGCATGAAGTTGCTCCTTCATCCAAATAAAAAGATAGGGACGAAACAGTACTACTTCAGTCCCTCGGTATATAATGTACTATTTTCGGTCCGGCTATTTCCCAGAAATGACTAGGATTTTTGATTCTTCAAAATTTCAAGCGGAAGTTTTTTTATCTGGATGATTTCAAAAATATATCACATATCACTATTCAAATGAATATTAGGTAAATAAAAGAATATTATATACTTTTTACTGTTTTTTGATTAAATGATATTCATTATTCTCAGGTAAAGTGGATCGCCAGAATGGTCTCTCATTATATATTGAACACATTATATATAGAATAAATTCGATATGAGAAGAAAATAGGCTATGAGGATTCAAAAATGATGGCATACGTATAAAGTTCTTTATAGAAAGAAAAATAATATTTGAAGGGAGAAAATAATCTTGTCGTCCATTCACTATTTTCATATGAGCTGCATCAGCTGAAATTTATTCTTTTTCTACCGGATCTGGTTAATGAAAACGTATAAAAACCGATATGTGAGAAAATATTATACCTGGAAGCAAAAATAATTGCTGATAGAGTTCAAGTGGTATAGGTATTCGAACACCGCGACCGAATGTTACCTGAATAGTTCTAATTGTAGCATTTATATGTATGAAGTTTTGAAAAGAAAACAGTGAAAAGCGAAGGCATAATTTGAGAAAAAAAATTCCCGACAGTTTTACTGCCGTTGACTCAGTGACCAAAAAAACAGAGCACTCCTAGATATATTGAGCAAACAATCATGAATATAAATTATCCATTCTGCAATAATATTCGGTTTCCTGTCCTTACTCCCCTTGACTGCAGTGAATATTCTTTGCATGTCGTTTTATTTCCTATTTTCACACAAAAAATAAAAAAAATGATAGCCAAATTGCTATAGTTTGAAGAGAAGTTTCAACCTCATGAGGACATATCCATAGAATACAGACAATTGCCTGAAATTGAATTGTATTATATTTACCAATTGAATACTTAATTGAAGACATTTTTATATCAAACAATTTTGATTAAAATATTTTCTTGTTTAGTCAGGTTGTTAGGACATCTAGTAATTCGAATGAATTGTGTAGCATCATAACCATATAATATAAATAGGATTCTATTTTCATCGTACAAGGTTGAAAAATTCAAATTATGTAGGAAACTGTTCTGTCCCTGAAAAGGAATCTACGACATTGCACAAATCAATAATCCTGAAAAGAACCCTATCACCCAATGTGCACCGCGACATGTGACGAGAACTTATTGCAATTTCAGTTCAATCTCCGTCATCCTGTGAGAAGATGGTTGAGTTAAAAGTAAAAATATTCATTTCTTTATGATTCTTGAAAATTAATTTTACTAATGGAAACTGATAAATATACGCTTTTTCAGAAAAACGTATAACATGGAAAGCCTCGTGAGATATTAGCACTGAAAGAAGAATAATTGTTCGAATAACACTATACAGGGTGTCTGTAAACAAATGCGAGGGACTTTGAGAAATGATTCCTCGATGAAAATAAGCCGGGGTAGTTCATATAATTTTTTTTCCGAAATCGACCCCCCTTCCAAGATACAGCCTTTGGAAGGCGATGACTAGTTGACAGTTTTAATTTTTTACGGCTTCTTTAAAACACAGTCAGAGTCAGAAAACTATACCTAATATGAAGCACTAAGTTGCTGTTACTCACAAAAAATTTTTAGATCTCATAACTTTCTTTTGGAGTTGAAAATAACAAGCCCCTATGATTTTCATTCGAAAATTGTTTTCGTGAGATAGATTTTCGATTTTTTGTAAATTCGTCATCGGTGTATCTTGGACGGAAGGTCGATTTCGAAAAAAATATATAATATAAGCTACCCCTGCTTATTTTCATCAAGGAATCATCTCCCTGAGTCTCTTGTTTACAGACATACTGTATTATTCTAATTGAAATATGAAAGATACACACTTGAAACTATACAGTGATTTCTCAATTATTAAGAAAAAAATGGTTCTCCTGGTTCCCCTCCCGCAGAATATTGCGAACTACTAAGTTCGCAATATTCTGCGGGAGGGGAACTATCTCCATCAAATTTAATTTCATTATCAGCATAACATTTTTACGCATCAATTCTTCCAACAAGAGAGTATGTTGACCTGAAATTTAAGTGCGGGCCATGTAACAAGCAAGGACAAATGAATTGGGATATTGAACTCCATATTACCAGATGTTAAAAATCATATCTTTAGGAGTTTTTTCATTTTTTTTACATTGCATTGAGGCACTACACCTGAACCCAAGTGACAAACGAAATATACCTAACATCTGGAATATTCTGTTATTAAAATATAGTATTTCACATTCTATTCAGAACACTGGCACGTTCCTCAAACTAGTGGACCGTTTTCCTAAGAGTAGGTACCGAAAGTAAGAACAGTAACTGAAATTCATTCAACTAGATCTCAAAACAGTTCTTCCACTACACTTTTTTCAGAGTATTTGAAAATTTCCTACTTCCTTCATCTCGTCAATTAATTATGCTCCAAATGGTCGTTTTAGAATGAGGTACCGTTAATTTGGAATTTAATTAATGCTCAGATGATTTCATAACACAAAGTTTTAGTACAGGGTGTTTACATTTCACAAAAAGGTTTTTCGAAAATATTTTCGAAACAGTACACGATTTTTCTTTGTGGTTCGTAAGGTTATGAGTACGCATCAATACAACTTTATTTAGAGAAGAAAATGGTACTCCAATGCTATTTTCAGATTCAAAATTACTCTCGTAATCACCACTTAATGCCAGGTGAGAATGATATCTTGAGTTTTTCACCTGAACGAATACATTCAGAGATAAAGAATAAAATGATTTTTTATCTAAGAGAATAATGAAATTCTTCGATTAGTCCCAGAATCGTCCAGAAACAGACTGAGGAAGCTCAGTCCCTTCATTTTAATTTTTTGGAGCAGAGGATAGGTAATCCACAAAAAAAACCCGTTATCAGGACCAATTTTCTGTGAATGTATGGATTAGAATAATTGGTGCTTATTTGATTGGGCCTTTCTTCCTACCCAGTAGATGGGGAGTCATATCACCCTTTTTCGGATGAAAGTTTACCAATTTTGTAGAGACTTTCCCATTGTGAAATGAAACACGATGTGGTTTATGCACGAAATTTCTTTTGGAAATGAAGGACCTGAGCTGCATTAATCTGTTTCTAAACGATTTTGGAAGTATTCAAGAAATTTTATATATCACTCAGATGAAATAGCATTACTTTTTTATAACAAAAATTATTCATCGTAGGTTCCAAACGCAAGATACTACTCTTACCTATATGTGGTGATCAAAAAAATAATTCCAAATGGGAAAAAAAGCATTGGCGTACCATTTTTTCACTGAATTCATTCGGACAGACATTTCGACGTACACTAGAAATTATTTTGGATTTACAAAAATGTGTTTCGATGCGTAGTCATAACCTACCTACACGCAAAGAAAAATCGTGTATGGTGACGAAAATATTTTCGGAAAACCAATACTTTTTTTATTTCTTTGATTTTTATGTCATAAATCATGTAAGCATTAAGATCCCAAATTACGGGATCTGAAGCAACCCTGTATAGAGATCCTTTACTTTTGGAATACAATGTTATAAACAACGACCGTATGCTTTAATTTGCAATGGAGTCATTACATTTTACTTATTGAATTTTTGTTTGCGAAATACTGGGGTCCTTTTTTTTATTATTTACCAACATTTAGTTAGATTATTTTTATTTACAGCTGACAAACTAATTAACATTTTTGAAAACCGTTAGAAATTTCACCACTTTTATCTGCTACCCATATTAAAGGTTTTTTTTATATATATTCACAAAATGCAACGTGTTTTTTTGAATAGAATGGAATTGTTCGACAACTTTAACATATCTCATTTCAAACGCAGTTTTATATGCCGACAATATTTTACCGAGTTGAATTCCGAATCTTTTCAACGAGTTTGTCATTGTTTGTATATCTCTTTCAATAACAATATTTAATATTCCTGTCACTTTGTTGAATGACAATAATGATTTTTAAGTTTCGATCCATCTCGACCTGCTTCCTCTTGGGATTCACCCCTGGAATGAGTCTTTAATGGTTTACCTTCTTCAAAATACTTAGATTAAATTCAAATTTTCACAAAACTTGCCTGAGTCATCTTTATGTCGCTTCACTAGGTACTCAAGAGCATTTCAATTGTTCATATCACTGATACTTTCTAGGCATATCAAAAATATAATACTAGAGGAGAAGATTTTGCTTGCAATATTTCTCGATTCTAATGTGATGTGTTTTTGCTTTGTAATTTTGTGAATAACAAGAGAGAAATTATACCCGCTAAATACCAGCTCGTGTAGTATTTACATGAGCTTCTAATTTGAAATATTCTTATTATAAGTAGGATATAAATTCTAGTGATTTTGTTTTCGACAAATCTATTTTCGCAATCACATGAATACTTAATTAAATATTACCTTGATTTGTGTTTTTTCTCGATTTTTTCACAGAAAGAATTAGATGCCAGATTGCCATTGAAAAGGTTATTTCATGACTAACAGGTTATTTTGCATGCATTCATCCTTTTCGTTTTGAATAGTTTCGTGGTCCTGAGCATCTCAGAAGCTCGAAATACGGGTTGCCATTGGTTGCGTACAAGCATTGGAACAGCTCGGGAGCACGAAACTCATCAAAACGAATACTACAATTATGTATAGGTACTAATTTGATCACAACTGTCAAACTTTGCCGTGGTAAACTCGAAAAACATCTGACAGCTGCTGCTACGGAGTTTTCCTATCTAGAAAACATTTGTTTTTCGAAATTCCGAGTATCTGAGATGTGGAAGTTCGACGTAAATCAATTGATTCTAGGAAAACTTATTAACTAAAACTTAAAGGAAATAGTCATTCAAAAGAATATCACGTATCACGTACAACTAATATGTCGTTATCACCAATATCACTACACTAAACATTTGAATAGAGGTTGAATGTTAATACTTTGGCAGATATTGTATATGTATTTCGAATTTGACCGATATTGTATACAGGGTGGTCTAGATCGTAACCAAGAAATTAAGAAATAAGCCGTAGTTTGTCATAAAAACATATGTTGAAAAATGTTTCCTCCCCGAGATACAGGGTGTTGAAATTATAGATGAAAAAATGTTTTTTACACTGCTTGAAATATTTTTATGAAATTTGACACATAGGTTTTGAGCGTCAAGGAGCACTTTTTGTATAATATCATTGCTTTTCTTTTCTACCAGTGGCGTCCGTACTGCAGCGAGAGTGAATATTTTCAGATCAAAAAAATGATACGCCACTGGTTTTTCGACAATAAAAATTACTTTTTGAATCCTCATTTAATTTGGAGCAAATTCGGTCTTCTGACTTTTTGCTTAGCGAGGCACAGTTTCCGGTTAAAAAATAAAACACATTCTCGTGCACGAAGAAATCGCCACGTTTCCTTCACAAAAATAGTCTTATTATTATTATGTACCTACCTTATCAAATTTTGGCAATTTCTTCATACATGAGAATGAGTTTTATTTTTTTAACCCGGAACGGTGCCTCGTACAGCAAAAAGTCAGGAGACCAAATTTGCTCCAAATTAAATTAGGTAGGATTTAAATAGAAACTTTTATTGCCGGAAAAAACAGTGGCCTATCAATATTCAGTCTCGCTGCAGTGCGGACGCCACTGGTAGAAAAGAAAAGAAATTATATTATGCAAAAAGTGCTCCTTTACGCTCAGAACCTATGTCTCAAATTGCATAAAAATATTTCAAGCAGTGTAAAAGTTATTAATAAATAACATTTTTTCTTCTATATTTTCAACACCCCATATCTCGGAGAGGAAACATTTCCCGACATAGGTTTATATGACAAACTTGGACTTATTTTTGATGTATAATGCGTGGTTAAATTTTTTTGGTTACGATCTGGTCCACTCTGTATTTCGAAGAATTGTAATGCAGCAATGTTTCAAAGATAACATTTCTTCGAGATTATTATTTTACACAAATGTTTCATTTTACAGAATCTTCTCGAGTTTTTTGGAAAAATTGTTGAATGGACTGGATAATTTCTTATAATTATCGCAATTCGCATTAATAAATATGAATTTCGATATCTCAAGATAGTTTTGGCTTTTTTGAGAAACCGGATTGTTTGTATGAGCTAGTTTGGAAATTCAGTAGAGAAATATGCAAAGTAGGACCACTTAAACGGCATACCTAAATAAGAAATTCTACATTATGATGATATCGCCCATAAATATTCACATAGTGTGAAAAATAATGTTTTCATGCTGTATTCTAACGTTGTGATGCTTTTGGAGGTAAATTGCCTTGAATAAATGATGAAAAATAAAAAAAATTGAATTTCAGAAAAGTCCCATTCATTAATAATTTTTAAGGGTAGCGTCGACAGAAAATTCGTAATTTTTTGCAATAATTGAAATTAACAAGAAGACAACTACGGAATGTTATGAAAAAAAAGTTTGATATATTCTCATGGCAAAAAAAATAGAAATTTCGTCATCTCTATCATTTTTTTACTGTCATCCGCAACATTAAACACCTAAAAAAATAACTTAATGGAAATAAAGAATTGCAAGGGAGGTTTTATAATATGCATATCAACATAAATTTAAAACTTTTATTAAAATATAAAAAAATTTTCTTCAATAACATCAAACACAAAAATGGTATACTCATAATCATAATGAATTTTACAGGTCATTCAAAAATAACTACCTACCTCGACAATAATTCAAAATCAATTACGAACTTACGAAGGTACAACTCTTCGCCAATCTCAAACGTTTTTGAACGGTCTTCACTTTCTACCTGGGTGGGGAAAGGTACCTATATTCAAGGCCCTAACAGTTTTTGAATCAGTCTTACTGAAAACAGTGAGAGTTTTAGTTTTGAGAAATTTTCTAGCGTTCGAGCGTTTCCGAGTTAAATATGGATTCACAAAATTTGCATCAAGTATATTGCAGATTGTGCCAAAAGCGTGATGGGGAATTTCACGATTTATATCCATTCTCCGAATTTCTTCGAAAAGTGATGTCAATCGATGTAAGTATTATACAGCCTGAAAGATGAATCATGTTATTTTTGCACAATATTCAAGATTATTCGATCTTTTGATTTATTTTACCATTTTATTTGTAAATATAATTTGAACCTTGGATTTATTCACATGGTTACTGATAACCTATTGGTTCTTTTATGTTGATTAAATTTTTCACTCTTATTTCAGATTACTGCAGATGATGGACTATCCCGATTAATATGTGAAATCTGCAGTCAAGAGCTGAGGATTTGGTCTGATTTTAGAGAGTCCTCCTTAAGAAATCAGAAAGATGTAGCTTTACTGGGTGAAACCTCAACGGATGTGGTAAGTCAATAAAAAATATGTCTTTTTGTAGTTTATTGATGTGTACATTATTTTAAAGTGAAATTCTTCAGCTATTTCGGAATGTTTGGCCTTTTCGTTTTCATCTTGAAAGAATTGATAATTCATCGAACAAAAATGTCCTTTTCAAGATAAAGAAAAAATGTCAAACAAAAAAAATCTTTGCCTTTGGAGGCTAACCTAAGAAATTTTTGAAACATAGATATAAATTGAAGATTGAATTCATTTCGATGATTACTATTTTCAATTTATCTATGTTTCAAAAAAATGTCCTGTTCGTATCTGATTGATTGATACATTTTGATCATGTATTATTTCATATTGTGCTTTTCGTGGGGATACTTCATGATAAATAGAGTTTATCTTAAAAAAATCAGTTACTATGTTTTCTTTTAAGTCAATATTTCAGCCCATTTTCAGGGCTATTTATTGATAGAATCCTAAGGTGTGAAACTATATCACACTACGCTATGTCAAATATGATTTCAGAACTACAAAGTTTCAAGAAATTCATATTCACCTTAAGTTGCAGTTACTATGTTTTTCGATTATACTCGGAAGAAATCTATAGTTCTTGTATTGATATAATAATGTGATGATGAAAATAATTAAAACACAAATCTCCAAAAAACTTCAGGTGGTAAGGCAAAAAAAGGTCTCGGAAGAGGCATAATGTAATAAGGTTCCAACGGAAGAATAGTTTCAGTTTCAGTATATTATTTGCTGCGGAAGCGAGTAAAAAAAAGTTGAACAGAATCATTTGCAGTAAAATGAATAAAATATTTCAGCCTCAGTTTGGTGTTCAATTATTCTGGTTGATTTATTTCATAGGCTAAATTGGAAGAATATTTTCATGTTCAATCGAATTTACCTTATAATAATCAACTTCATTAAAGAGCTATTTGATGACAACTATATTATGTGCAGTAGGAAAACAGAGATTTTTGCAAAATATTGTGAACCGTTCCTTTACATTATCTAATTTATAGATCGACGCGAGTGAGTCAAATGATTTCGAAACCCTTTTTTCAAGATTTGGAAACAGGAGTGATTTCTTGCCTTTTCTTTTCCTATTTCTTTTTTCAATTTCAGCTGTAAATATATTCGAAATCAATTAACACAACATATAAATTAATTGTAGCCCTTGTGCTTTCGTATCCATGAGCTATCTTATTCGATTATATTCGGAAGAGTACTATAGTTTTTGTATTGATAAAATAATGTTATGATGAAAATAATTCAAACGCAAATCTCCAAAAAAGGTCTCGGAAAAGGCATAATGTATTAAGGTTTCAAAGAAAGAATAGTTTCAGTTTCAGTAAATTATTTGCTGCCGAAGCGAGTAAAAAAAGTTGAACGGAAAAATTTCCAGTAAAATGAATTAAATATTTCAGCCTTAGTTTGGTGTTCAATTATTCTGGTTGATTTGTTTCATAGACTAAATTGGAAGAATATTTTCATGTTCAATCGAATTTACCTTATAATTATCAAATTCATTAAAAAGCTATTTGATAATAACTATATTTTGTGGAGTAGGAAAACAGAGACTTTTGCAAAATGTTGTGAACCGTTTTTTTATATTCCCCAATTTATAGATCGACGTGAGTAAGTCAAATCATTTCGAAACCCTATTTTCAAGATTTGGAAACAGGAGTGATTCCTTGCCTGTTCTCTCCTATTTTTTCAATTTCAGCAGTAAATATATTCAAACTCCATTAACACAACATATTAATTAACTGAAGCCCTTGTGCTTTCGGATCCATGAGCTATCTTAGTGTGAAGTTTTTCGATTATATTCGGAAGGATACTATACTAGTTATATTGATATCATAATGTGATGATGAAAATAATTAAAAAACAAAACTACAAAAAACTTCAGGTGGTCAGTCTAAAAAAGGTCTCGGAAAAGGCATAATGTAATGAGGTTTTAGAGAAAGAATAGTTTCAGTTTCAGTAAATTATTTGCTGCCGAAGCAAATAAAAAAAAATCTAAACGGAAAAATTTTCAGTAAAATGAATTAAATATTTCAGCCTTAGTTTGGTGTTTAATTATTCTGGTTGATTTATTTCATAGGCTAAATTGGAAGAATATTTCTATGTTCAGTCGAATTAACCACATAATTATCAACTTCATTACAAAGCGACTTGATAATAACTATATTATGTGGAATCGGAAAACAGAGATTTTTGCATAATGTTATGAACCATTCTTTTACATTCTATTATTCATAAAACGACGTGATTAGGTCAAATGCTTTCGAAACCCTATTTTCAAGATTTGGAAACAGGAGTGATTTCTTGACTGTTCTCTCCTATTTTTTTTCAATTTCAGCTGTAAACATATTCAAAATCAATTAACGCTACATATTAATCAACTGTATCCCTTGTGCTTTCTGATTCATGAGCTATATTATTGTGAAGTTTTTCGATTATATTCGGAAGAAACCTACAGTAGTCGTATTGATTAACCTTATAATTATCAACTTCATTACAAAGCAAGTTGATAATAGCTTTATTTTAAGGAGTAGGAAAACAGAGATTTTTGCAAAATGTTGTGAACCGTTCTTTTACATTCTAAAATTCATAGAACCACGTGAGTAAGTCAAATTATTTCGATACCCTATTTTCAAGATTTGGAAATAGGAGTTATTTCTTGCCTGTTCTCCCCTATTTTTTTCAATTTCAGCTGTAAATATATTCAAATTCAATTGACACAACATCTTAATCAATTGTAGATCTTGTGCTCTCCTATTCCATAAGCTATAGTGTTGTGAAGTTTCATCAAAATCCGTAGTGTTTAGGTGAAAGAACAACAAACAATCCATCCACAAGTATCTGATCACAAGCTATCTCCTTTAGGTCTAAATTAGTGACGATTATTTTCTCGATTGATTTCGATATGAAAAAACAATACAACTACGATATTTTTGAGTCCATTCGAGATCATAGTAGGTACATTAAACCTGTCAGCGAATGTGTTTCCTGAGCTTCACTAAAAAAACTCTTCACAAATTCCTGAGATTCTTCTATAAGTACTAATATTATAAAGAGGAAAGATTTGTATGTTTGTGGGTTTGTGGATTTGTGGGTTTGTGGCGTTGATACGAGTTAACTCATAAGCTACTGGACCGATTTCCATAATCCTTTCACCCTTAGAATGCTACACTATCTCTGAGTAACATAGGCTATACTTTTCACCTGAGAAAATTGAGGAAGTGTTAGAACTCGAGGGAATGATTGGAATAATGTAATGAATCACAAGTTTCATTGAAAATGCAATAAACTAACTATTTCAAATGAAATTTTTTCGATGTCTTTGTTTGCCCAAGTAGCAATTTAACGTTGCGTCGACGTATATAACGAAGTCGCGCAACCAAACTAAGTGACTTCGCCGACCTCTGCACAACGTTCTTACAACCATGAAATGCACCAGTTTGGTCAATCATTTTAGGGTTTTGACAACGTCGTGCTGCAACTACAGTTATCAGATTTACGTTGTCTAAACGTTGCGAAGTTTACTTTAATGCAACTTATTCACACATGCGACATCTATGGGAACGAAGTTCATTCCACATATGACGTTGATATTTCAACCAAATAATTACCGTGGCCATCACAATATTCCAACTTGTACCGCCATGTCGATTTATTTTCTATCTTATGCATATAGCCAATTGCCCTTGTTAAAGGGTGGAAACGATTCTATCGCAACAGAAATCGACAACGAAGACCACTTTACTGTTGAATATACTATTGATTCATGCTGAAAAACAAGCGCGCCTACAATCCATTGGATATTTCTGGAAAATCCAAAATTGAAAATTCATAAAAAATTATATCAAGGAAGAAATTGCCAATGTTTTTCATGAGTTCAAACGCTTACTTAACGAGATTTAGAAAAATTACGCGCAGAAAATTTAAATGAAGGTTTTAAAATCATTTGTTTTCGTTCATTTACATCCCAAAGGTCAATGACCTATTGTTAAAATATGGCGTAGTTTGGTAGTTTAGTTGACCAAAAACTGCACTAATTTTAAACGTTGGGTTACTAGACAACCAATATAATACCCAAAATGCGACTCTAGTTGCCTACCTACACGGCCAAAGCTTAACTGCTGTCAATTTGTTTTACCCCGTCAAATTGAGGTTATGAAATTTCAATATGATTTGTTTAAATTTTATTTAAAATTTGGAGCTGATTGCTATTGACCAGGTAAAGTATTATTAAACGTATTATAAACCGTTCTAATAAATTCCAACGTTTCAGATGCAGTTTCTATATTAGCGACTAATCCGCAGTAGTAAACGTACAGATTATGGGAATGATGGGTACCTAGAAAATGTTCGGAAGAAATCTGATTTCAATTTTTCAGATCATATGAACTCTGATGATATTTATTCAACCGACATTCTGAGAAATATTACAATTTAGATCTTATGTGTGCTTGGCTCTTAAAGCCTCAACATTGAAGTTGAAATCTTCCGATTTTGTTGAAGATATAAATAAAATGTTCCTTGACTGCGTGGTAAGAAACTAATGTTCATCACAAATACTGGTGATGTTCAAACCAAATTACTTCTATTTTTCAGATGGAACCATTCATATAATAACTTTTACTAGAGATAAATAAATATGATGAGGTTTTTATATTGCACCTGAGGAAGAACTGTATCGAATATTATCGAAGAACTTCAGTTACGAAGTATCATAATAAATCATTCACTGTGTACTTGAAATAGAAGTGGGATCTTTAATCTATGGATGGAAGAATGAATTAAAGGAGCTACATAAATATTAACAAATATTATGTTTACCAATCAGCTGGGTTTCAGAAGAATTTGATAACTATGGAGAACATTGTGTAATTTAAATTGAAATATTGCTTGTTATGTTTTGTTACCAGAATATATAACATGAAGTAGTCATAGTCATTTACTCATATATTGAAAACCAGGTATTTGATTCATAAAGATTGAATACAGTTTATACAATTTAGTTGGTTGATTAGATTCCAAACAAACTTTCTGTGTTTCGTTCTGTTAGCTTCCAGACTTCGTAAAATAACAAAGGTAAATAAACAGTATCTCACTATTTATATTATGAATTCACTTCTAGAAAGGATAAGTTAATCAATCGGCAATTAATAAATATGGAAGTACTGACACTAATTCATTGATTATATATTTATCAACGATACAATATTGAGAACTTTATCTTTCGAATCTACTGGCACCTCAATTTGTATATATAAGCTTTCAGTTCTTGTCGTCAGAGAAGTTGCCCACTCGAATAATGTGGATATTGAAATATTATGAATCTTAACTTATTAATGAAGGTATTAATGAAAAATTTTGTCTTAGATGATACCTTGTCATTATGAATTGAAATACATATCACGAAACTATAAGGTAAATAATATAAACGTGATCTTTGCTGGATTTATCCTAAAAATGTACTTCTTCACTATTCGAAATTATTTTTCATTTGGATTAGCAAATACCATAATTTTGAGAAAGTTATCGACACAAATATAATAAATCAGTTTAATTTTTCATCGTATCGAAAGGTTTCTGAAATGACTACGCGACAACGTTTTCAAGTCAACTGCTTCAGTTGAATCCCCAACGTTGTTTCTGAATCGAGACAACGTTACAGAAAACCGAAGTTGTCTAATAAACGTTATAAGAACGTCGTAAATAATCCCAAAATAATAACTACTTTGCATGTAGTTGTTTAAACGTCGTCGCGACGACTAGTGCAACTTTAGTAATGCTTAACGTCGCGATTACGTTGTAAGGTGGTCTTCAATGCGACGTTTCAAGAACGACTGATTTCTAAACCAATGACAACGTTAATTTTGGTGTATAATGAGGTTGCCGTCGCAAAAATGCTACTTGGGTGTTGATCCTGGAATATATCAATGAAGCTGTATAAATATGGATGTTAGTGCAAAGTATTTACGAGTATTTGTTTATAGAGAATAAATTATTGAAGTTTCATTGAAAAACTTCGAATAAATGAATATTTATATTTTTATCATATTTAGGAAATTCCTATGAATTTCATTTATAATTCGGGAATTTGGAAAGTTTTTTGTCCATGTTTTCTTCATATTCTGAAAACTAATCTTCTTATTCAGATCCCGGTGTCTTAAGTTGGTACGAATTCTGCTCAAGCAAAGAATAACATCGAATGGAAGCTGAATACCATTTTTCAGTTTCGCAACCGTGTTATGTGCTAACATTTTGAAAATATTTTTTTTCCTTAGATAAACTAATATTATAAAGAGGAAAGATTTGTATGTTTGTGGGTTTTGGATTTGTGGGTTTGATACAAGTTAACCCATAAGCTACTAGACCGATTTCAAAAATTCTTTCCCTCCTAGAATGATACACTATCCCTGAGTAACATTGGCTATACTTTTCACCCGAGAAAATTAAGGAAACCTACTATAACTTCAATGATAATAAATATGAGTACCAAAATCAGCCATGATCAGCTATTTTCAGGTGCGCTGCAAAAACAGTAATACGTACATGGAAACAATGAATGACGGAAATGTACCTCTTTAATAGTTCTACAAAAAAGTCCGGGATAGCATATATCTATCTTTCAAGGTTTACTCGGTATCACCTTTCAAAGTTTTCCGAATGTTTCTCAAAATTATGCGTTATTTGGGAGTATTTTTTATGAATACGCTATTGATCCTTATCCAATTAAATACGTCGTTCATACCCAATATTTAATTTAGAACGAAATTGCCTTCTACATCATTCAATTATGATGAATACATCAAAAGATATGGCAGGTTGAAGATGAAATCGCACCAAAATGCGTCTCCGAGGTAGGCACTAGGCGGATAGGAAATGGTACCGAAGTGTAAGTGATGTATGAATGTATTTTGGATTGCCTGATGCCTGTATGTTTATATTCACAAATCAGATCAACAGATGGCGCTGTAGTCGTTATTAAGGTTATTCATCTACTCTGCAACTAAACGGCTGGATCGAATTGAATGAATTTTTGTGTATACAGAACAACGTCTTTTGGGTCTGCTAGTAGGATATGAAGAAGCACTCGCCTTCGTTTTTCGATTCGTTGGCCTTATTCAATGTGAAATTTGAACTCGCTGAATTGTGTACTACTTCAAGTTATCATCTTGGTGCAAAAAAATCCGTATTCATTCTAGTAGAACAACCCCAAATAATACCTACCAACTAATGAATGGCAAAGGTCGGCGGTTATTTGAAACAAATGAAAAATGCCTTTGCGAACGACCTAAATGATGTCCATGAAAGATAAAAGTTTCTTAAAGTACAATAGTTTTCTTATCAATCAAATTACTGCATCTGCTGTTCCATCCGCTTTTGATATAATGCACTCCAGACTCAGAATGACGTCATCACAACCTAACATTTTTTAAAACGAGTACCAATTATTTTTTTCACGGTTTTATAATTTTCTTTAAGACAAAAAAATTGAATACGTTGTGACTCAGCAGTCATCCATGCAAAAAATATCTTGCTGTTTCGAAAATTATTCATCATCTAAAATTTCAGCAAAATTGGGTGATATTCTGTATACTAGTTAAAGATAATTATTCGCTTGTTGTATAAAAAAATTTTGTATTGTATTGTAATGAAATCTGACCGAAAACGAAATTGTTCTCAAATACTTTAATTCGATATTTCGCGGCTGAACTTCGAATCATCAAAAAATGGATTCTGTAAGAGATTGTTAAAGTTTTCTGAAACAGATTCCACAAAATCGTCATTCTCTAATTATCATTCAAGTGTAATTTTCATTTATTTGAATGGGCGGTTTTCATCATTGAAAAATTCAAGAAAGCTCTGAGCAGGTGGAAATATGAAATTTCTTCTTTTCAATATTCCAATCGAATTTTTTATTGTTCTTTCAACACTTTATTCACAAAATGTGGACTTTTTTTTCGCGTTACTAAACTGAACAACTCGCCTATAAAATTTCAAATATTATCCTATACCATTATAAATGAATGAACAAATGAGCGGAGTGGCAAATTAAACATAACACAAAGAAAAGAAAAATGAAATTAAATATACAAAAAGTAGTTCACTCTTGAACAAATGAAACCAGATTGCTGATTGCTAAGAGTGAATTGTTTCTTGAAATTTTTTCTGCATTTCCAAACGAAAAGTTTGCTCATTCATATACCTCGTCAGAACTTGCTCAATTTGTTTTAGGGTTCTATTGATATTGATGTATATAGTTGATTGACTAATGACATGTAGTTTCCAGTAGCTTCTATTCATTACCATTAAAATATTCTATTTGCTAATGTGGTTGTCTTTCTATTTCCAGATAATCCAGTAAACGAAGAACCCAGTGATCCGCATGATGTAGCGGTTTCCACCATTGCTTCAAACGAGAAAGGGGAGAGTATCCAAGAATTCGCGATTCAGAGTGAGTCAATCTTTTGAATCTTTTCTTCATTGTTTCTTCAAAGATTTGGATCACTTTTTGAAGAAGAAACATAACAATAAATACAGCCAATATCTGATTCAACTGGTGCAAGCTGATGAATAATTCAATTTTCAGATGAGGACACACTACGTGCCACTGTGAGGAGATCGTCTCAAGAATATCAGGAGAAAAATGAACCTCTTCGCAGTATAGAACAAATGACAATTGAGCCCAATCCAATCGAGACAGAAGAGCTTTCTGAAACAGAAATTACCTATCGCCAGAAATGTGAGGCAATGATCCAGATGTATAACTCACTGGAATGCATCTGTCATTCCACTACTTTTTCCAATCTCAAAGGATTATTCTCTCATCTGAGATCAGCAAAGATATGGTTCCAGTATTTACATGCTTTCACTGTATGATCACTTTTGCTGATAGTGCTTCGAGTATGAACACATATATAAGTGTTCGAGAAAAAATCTTTGATGGTCTCGTTCAACTCTCCAAAATAAAAGAAAGAAGTAATTCAAAGGCTAGACTATATCAGAAGTATAAGTGTTCTGAATGCAGTTTGATATTTTCTTTTTGGGAAGATTTCTGTGAGCATGTCAGTACACAACACAGTGATGCCTCCGTTCTGTACTACTGCGACATCTGCAGATATGATGCAAAAAATCTGCAAGATTTCATTGAACATGCTCAAGATCAGCATGACGATTCAGAGGAATTAGCTGCATCTCTGTGTGAAAAACTACGATCACAAACTCCTCTGATAATTGAGACAAAAGCTAAAAAAATGAATTTTCAGAGGAGAAAAAGCACAACAAATATTGAGTTAAGGAGGGAGTCTGCATCATCCGATGAACAGAAGCAAGGACAAACAATTTCGAGAGGGA
>JACDNR010000051.1:0-36531 GCA_013421045.1 Propylea japonica | reverse complement strand
ATCGAATGTGCTGTGCAGTGTAGACGTATCGCGAGATTCCTTAATAACGAATTATTTTCATTGTGAAACAATATTCAAAAACCCCGAATTTTCTTGTGGTGACCAAGTGTCCTCCTAGGTTCGATATCTGAACCCCGGTGAAGTATAATATTCAATATAATTTTGGCTTTCGGTTCTTTTTTAAGTTGTGTTGTCTGTGTTTTTCATTTATTACTCACCGTCTTTCATTTATCACTCAGTGAGTCGATTCTTTGCGCCGGCTGCGTATAGAACCGGTTACCGGCGGGCGGCGTTCTTGATTTGCTTGATCTGCAGACCAGCAGTCGCCGTGCCGGCGGCGGTGAGTTCGGAGATTCTCATTGTTGTTAACCAGTATATTGATAACATCTGATAGTCGCGTAATTTTCACTTCTTTATCCATCATAATTGAAACATTCGTTCGCCTGGTTTACTCCTTCACTTATTATATTTCCCTTATCATTTCCGTGGCCTACCCTATCTGTGCTGAAGCCTCTCTTATCGGCCCAAGAGAGTGAAGTTTGTCTTTATTGTTTTCTCATTCCTTTCTTCCTAATAAACCAACAGGATGGCTAAATGCCATATTTGTTCAAACCAGGTCTCTGCTACCGGTAGTACCAAGTGCTCCAGATGCGGAAAAGCTTTTCATTCAGCCTGCCTGAATTTGTCGCCTGATGAACTCAGCTCAGTCGGTGCAAACTGGTTGTGCAGTTATTGCAAAATGGAGGGTCGAGTACTCCGTAGTGGATCGACCTCTTCTCCAGCCCATCATCCTTCCCCATCAATAACATCGGGAACTCCTCAGACGTTACCTTCGCCACTGAGTGCTGACCAATTCACCATCCTTATGGCAAAACTGAACGAAATATCAACTGATATTTCAACCATTAAAGCCACCCAACTTACTTTGCAATCGGGTCTGAGCGAGTGCAAGTCCATTCTAGAAAAGCACTCCTCTGCACTAGAACGTCATGATGAAGCCCTAAGCAGGCATTCTCAGTTGATCGATCAACATGATGCCGATATCGGAACATGCAATTCCAAGATTGACCACATCGCGGAAACTCAAGCTCTCTCAAGAGAATGGTGGATTCCACTAGCTCAAGGGTTTCAATGATTGAGGCAAATTCGGGTTTAGCTTCCAAGGCTGCATCGGGGCGCGGACTGCACCCAGCCGAACTACTTGATCGCTTTCGCAGATCACATAACATCATGATCCGAGGACTCCCGGAGGCGGGGGCCGTTGTTGATTTAGAAAATGTTTCTCAAATATTGGATTACGTAGCTCCCGAAGCAAACGCTCAACGTACTGCCGTGGAACGAGTTGGAACTGAAAATGCTAACAATCGCCCTATAGAATGATCAAGATCTCTTTTCCAACCCACTGATTGTTACCAGAATTTTAAAAAATAAAAAGGTCATTTCAAACGTTGCTGATTGGCGGAAATATAGCGTAACAGACGATAAAACACCTTTTCAAGTCCGGGAACTCAATGCGTTGCGTGTGATGAACTCAAGCGGAGAACCACTGCCGGGGAAACCGACTTGGATATCAAATATATTTCTGGAACACCGACTATAACGAAGATACTTAAGTCTGGACCTTCGGAAAACTTGAAGGGAACCATGAGTGGTCGATCTCCTATACAAATGCGCAGTCCCTGCCCTCCAAGTACCTCGAATTGATCGCATATGTTGAAGTTTACCATCCCTCCTTCATATGTGTAGCGGAATCATGGTTACATCCAGGTATACCTGACTCTGTGATTGCACTGCCTGGATACTCAATTTATAGAAGTGATAGCGTCACAACCGTGGGCCACGGTGGTGTTTGTATCTATGTTGCTGAAAAAATCCTAGACCATTTTTCTTTGATGGTTTCAACGCCGGATATGCCTGGAATCGACAGCATTTTTATCGACCTTATAGAAAACAGATCTGTTTTTTTTACCATTGGCTGCATCTATCGGCCACGCCCCTGTGAATTGGACTCTTCCATGGCCGCCCTTCTCGGTAGTCTTTCATCATCAAAGCGTAATCTCTATATAGCGGGTGATTTCAACATGCCTGATGTAGTGTGGCCCCTTTCATCTAGGACGTACGGTTCAGCATCCAGTGCCTATGTGGACACCATCCGTGATCATAACCTAATTCAATTGGTGAAATTCCCAACACGTTTTCGTAACTCGCAATCTCCTTCACTACTAGATTTGGTACTAACGAACGATTCAGACCTTGTCTCCAGTGTGGAACAACATCCACCTTTGGGCAAATCAGACCATGTTGTTCTCCATTCTACCTTGCAACTCAAGTTCCTAGCCTCCTCTAGAAAATGAAGAAAACTTTGAAGATTGTCGACTATTACCTCCTTAACCAAAAACTTCAAGAGATTAATTGGGCTGAAGTGTTGACACCAATCACTGAAACGGAGCTGATGTGGACTGCATTTGGGGATATATTACAAAACTTGGTGAATGAATGCTCCTCCGAAAAAACTGTTATTACTATACCAACGAAACCCTGGATCGATCACAGCATTCTCAAGATGATACGCCACAAAAAATCAATATGGCAACGTTACCAGCGTCGTAGGCAGAGTAGAGATTACGAGGCCCATAGAGTTTTCTCAAATTTGCTTTCTACCACTATTGCCAATGCCAAAAAAAAATTTGAATCTAAACTTGCAAGCTCGAAGGACCGCAAATCCTTTTTCAAATACGTTCGATCTACTCTTAACTCCAAAGTTGACACACCATTGGTCTACAATCACAGCAACCAGCCATGCTCTGGGCCTGAGGAGATGTCGAATGTGTTGGCTGATTCTTTTGCTGCGTCTTTTACAGATAAAACTGGTTTCCTTCCCAAATTGAATACGGCTCGTATTACTTCTGATATCAGGCACATTAATTTTCCTCCATCAAAAATTGAGGCACATCTATCTGCCCTTGACGTGTGCTCTTCTCCTGGAGCGGACGGATTCTCTGCCAGGCTGCTTAAAGAGTGCGCAACAACTCTCTCTCCCCACTTTCCATAATATTTACTCATTCATTCCGAACTTCATCTCTTCCTTCCGTCTGGCGTAGCGCCTTTGTAACTCCAGTATTCAAAAAGGGAGATAAACGTTGTGCCGAGAACTACCGCCCCATCAGCCTTGTACCCATCGCTGCGAAGATCTGTGAAAAAATTATTTTGGACGAGGTTGTCCAGTTCGCGCTGGGCAATGGAATCATTCCGGACTGCCAGCATGGATTCCTTCCGGGACGCTCGGTAATCACCAATCTACTCGACTGTGTAGACTCCTGGACAAAATCTCTGGAGAGAGGGTGTCCGGTCGATGTGATTTATTTAGATTTTGCTCGCGCATTTGACCGGGTGCCCCATAGACATCTGCTCCATAAGCTCGAACATCTTGGCATTCGTGGTCCCCTTCTTTCTTGGATAGAAGCTTTTCTTTCCAAACGTAGTTTCCAGGTGCGTGTGAACAAATGTTTGTCCTCATCGAGACCAGTATTGAGTGGAGTTCCACAGGGTTCTGTTCTAGGTCCAATACTTTTCCTCCTTTATATTTCTGACCTACCAGCAAAAATAACATCAACATGCTCGCAGTTTGCGGACGATACTAAATTTTACGGCAACCCTACTGATACCTCCAACCAGATCCAGACGGACCTTGATACGTTGTCCCGTTGGTGCGAGGAGTGGCATTTGCCCCTCAATCATGAAAAATGCGTTGTTTTACACATGGGCCCTCGCAATCCTCGTCGCTGTTATTTCCTAAACGGCAAACCAATTCCGGTGGCTAGTAGTCACTGTGATCTCGGAGTTATCGTCACCGAAAGTTTGAGCTGGTCTGAACACATTCTTCACATTGCGAATAGAGCCAAAAAATCTCTATTCTTGGTCCAAAAAGCGTTTGGTGGATGTGATCCATCTACTTGTGCTACCCTGTACAAAACATACATTCGTCCCATATTGGAGTTTGCTGGTCCAGTTTGGAGTCCCGTGTTAGTTAGAGATGTGTCTTTGCTCGAGGGAATTCAACGTCAAGCAACACGTATCCCCTATGGAATCTCACGTCCCAGCTATAGTCAAAGACTGTCTCTGATGAACTTGCCCTCGTTTGCCGATAGAAGAACTCGCGGCGACCTCATTGTCACTTTTAGAGCTCTACATGGAAGTTTTGGTGTCGACCTCGCTCATCTTTTCCGTGTGAATGCTGACAGCCGGTTGCGTGGACATGCATTCAAACTGAAGAAGGAGAACTTCAGGACAGTTCAGAGGCAGCTTTTTCTCCCAAATCGAGTGTTTGATACATGGAACAATTTGCATCCTTCCATCGTTAACGCAGTGTCTGTGAACGCGTTCAAAAACAGGTACGACGATATGCTTCGTCGCGAGTGAACTCGACGGAGGTGTTTGATTTTTTCTTTGTTTCGTTTTTTAGTTTTACTGTGTCTTATATGAACTGCACATTTAATTTTTGTTATATATGTAAATCATATATTATTTTTGTGAGTTTATAGGTGTCACCTCAACTCTCACCACTTTGTAATAATAATAATAATAATAATAATATTTTCAAAACGGTAGGTTATGGAGAGAAGTGGTCAATAGGGCGTTTGTAGAGAATTTATTTATCCATCAAATGAGGTATCAATCATTCTGATCAGATGAACAGAGACCGATTTATTTTCATTAATAAATGAAAAAATATCATTTTCCATCTCCTCCCAAGTTTATTCGATATATTTTCAAAACGGTAGGTTATGGAGAAAAGTGGTCAATAGGGCGTTTGTAGAGAATTCATTTATCCATCAAATGAGGTATCAATCATTCTGATCAGATGAACAGAGACCGATTTATTTTCATTAATAAATGAAAAAATATCATTTTTCATCTCCTTTCAAGTTTATTCGATATATTTTCAAAACGGTAGGTTATGGAGAAAAGTGGTCGATAGGGCGTTTGTAGAGAATTAATTTATCCATCAAATGAGGTATTAATCATTCTGATCAGATGAATTGAGACCGATTTATTTTCATTAATAAATGAAAAAATATCATTTTCCATCTCCTTCCAAGTTTATTCGATATATTTTCAAAACGGTAGGTTATGGAGAAAGTTGGTCAATAGGGCGTTTGTAGAGAATTAATTTATCCATCAAATGAGGTATCAATCATTCTGATCAGATGAACAGAGACCGATTTATTTTCATTAATAAATGAAAAGTTATCATTTTCCATCTCCTTTCAAGTTTATTCAATATATTTTCGAAACGGTAGGTTATGGAGAAAAGTGGTCAGAAAGGCTTTTGTAGAGAATCAATTTAACTATAAAATGAGGTATTGATCATTCTGATCGGATGAACAGAGACCGATTTATTCTCATTAATAGATGAAAAAATATCATTTTCCATCTCCTCCTAAATTTATTCGATATATTTTCGAAACGGTGGGTTATGGAAAAAAGTGGTCAATGGGGCGTTTGTAGAGAATTAATTTACCTTTAAAATGAGGTATTAATCATTCTGATCGGATGAACAGAGACCGATTTATTTTCATTAATAGATGAAAAAATGTCATTTTTCCATCTCCTCCCAAGTTTATTCGATATATTTTCAAAGCGGTAGGTTATGGAGAAAAGTGGTCAATAGAGCGTTTGTAGAGAATTAATTTATCCATCAAATGAGATATCAATCATTCTGATCAGATGAACAGAGACCGATTTATTTTCATTAATAAATGAAAAAATCTCATTTTCCATCTCCTCCCAAGTTTATTCGATATATTTTCAAAACGGTAGGTTATGGAGAAAAGTGGTCAATGGGGCGTTTGTAGAGAATTAATTTATCCATCAAATGAGGTATCAATCATTCTGATCCGATGAACAGAGACCGATTTATTTTCATTAATAAATGAAAAAATATCATTTTCCATCTCCTCCCAAGTTTATTCGATATATTTTCAAAACGGTAGGTTATGGAAAAAAGTGGTCAATAGGGCGTTTGTGGAGAATTAATTTATCCATCAAATGAGGTATCAATCATTCTGATCAGATGAACAGAGACCAATTTATTTTCATTAATAGATGAAAAGATATCATTTTCCATCTCCTCCCGAATTTATTCGATATATTTTCAAAACGGTAGGTTATGGAAAAAAGTGGTCAATTGAGCGTTTGTAGATCATTAATAGATGAAAAAATATCATTTTCCATCTCCTCCCAAGTTTATTCGATATATTTTCAAAACGGTAGGTTATGGAAAAAAGTGGTCAATTGATCGTTTGTAGAAAATTAATTTACCTATAAAATGAGGTATTAATCATTCTGATCGGATGAACAGAGACCGATTTATTTTCATTAATAGATGAAAAAATGTCATTTTCCATCTCCTCCCAAGTTTATTCGATATATTTTCAAAACGGTAGTATATGGAGAAAAGTGGTCAATAAGGATTTTGTAGAGAATCAATTTACCTAAAAAATGAGGTATTGATCATTCGGATCAGATGAACAGAGACCGATTTATTTCCATTAATAGATGAAAAAATATCATTTTCCATCTCCTCCCAAGTTTATTCGATATATTTTCGAAACGGTGGGTTATGGAAAAAAGTGGTCAATAGGGCGTTTGTAGAGAATTTATTTACCTATAAAATGAGGTATTAATCATTCTGATCGGATGAACAGAGACCGATTTATTTTCATTAATAGATGAAAAAATGTAATATTCCATCTCCTCCCAAGTTTATTCGATATATTTTCAAAACGGTAGGTTATGGAGAAAAGTGGTCAATAAGGCTTTTGTAGAAAATGAATTTACCTAGAAATGAGGTATCATCATTCTGATCGGATGAACAGAGACCGATTTATTTTCATTATAATGGAAAAAAATGTCATTTTTCATCTCCTCCCAAGTTTATTCGATATATATTTTCAAAACGGTAGGTTATGGAGAAAAAGTGGTCAATATAGGGCGATTTGTAGAGAATTAATTTATCCATCAAATGGAGTATCAGTAATTCTGATCAGATGAACAGAGACCGATTTATTTTCATTTATAGATGGAAAAATGTCATTTTTCATTTCCTCCCAAGTTTATTCGATATATTTTCAAAACGGTAGGTTATGGAGAAAAGTGGTCGATAGGGCGTTTGTAGAGAATTAATTTATCCATCAAATGAGGTATCAATCATTCTGATCAGATGAATTGAGACCGATTTATTTTCATTAATAAATGAAAAAATATCATTTTCCATCTCCTCCCAAGTTTATTCGATATATTTTCAAAACGGTAGGTTATGGAGAAAGGTGGTCAAAAGGGCGTTTGTAGAGAATTAATTTATGCATCAAATGAGGTATCAATCATTCTGATCAGATGAACAGAGACCGATTTATTTTCATTAATAAATGAAAAATATCATTTTCCATCTCCTTTCAAGTTTATTCAATATATTTCGAAACGGTAGGTTATGGAGAAAAGTGGTCAGAAAGGCTTTTGTAGAGAATCAATTTATCTATAAAATGAGGTATTAATCATTCTGATCGGATGAACAGAGACCGATTTATTATCATTAATAGATAAAAAAATATCATTTTCCATCTCCTCCCAAATTTATTCGATATATTTTCGAAACGGTGGGTTATGGAAAAAAGTGGTCAATAGGGCGTTTGTAGAGAATCAATTTACCTTTAAAATGAGGTATTAATCATTCTGATCGGATGAACAGAGACCGATTTATTTCCATTAATAGATGAAAAAATGTCATTTTTCCATCTACTCCCAAGTTTATTCGATATATTTTCAAAGCGGTAGGTTATGGAGAAAAGTGGTCAAAGAGGCGTTTGTAGAGAATTAATTTATCCATCAAATGAGATATCAATCATTCTGATCAGATGAACAGAGACCGATTTATTATCATTAATAGATAAAAAAATATCATTTTCTATCTCCTCCCAAATTTATTCGATATTTTTCGAAACGGTGGGTTATGGAAAAAAGTGGTCAATAGGGCGTTTGTAGAGAATCAATTTACCTTTAAAATGAGGTATTAATCATTCTGATCGGATGAACAGAGACCGATTTATTCATATTATAGATGAAAAAATGTCATTTTCCATCTCCTCCCAAGTTTTATTCGATATATTTTCAAAACGGTAGGTTTTGGAAAAAAGTGGTCAATAAAGCGTGTGTAGAGAATTACTTTACCTATAAAATGAGGTAAAAAGAGGTCAATAGGGCGTTTGTAGAGAATTTATTTACCTATGAAATGAGGTATTGATCATCTGATCGAATGAACAGAGACCGATTTATTTTCATTAATAGATGAAAAAATATCATTTTCCATTTTTCTCCCAAGTTTATTCGATATATTTTCGGAACGGTAGGTTATGGAGAAAAGTGGTCAATAGGGCGTTAGTAGAGAATTAATTTATCCATCAAATGAGGTATCAATCATTCTGATCAGATGAACAGAGACCGATTTATTGTCATTAATAGATGAAAAAATGTCATTTTCCATCTCCTCCCAAGTTTATTCTATATATTTTCAAAACGGTAGGTTATGGAGAAAAGTGGTCAATAAGGCTTTTGTAGAGAATCAATTTACCTAAAAAATAAGGTATTACTCATTCTGATCGGATGAACAGACCATTTATTTTCAGTAATAGATGAAAAAATGTCATTTTCATCTCCTCCCTAATTTATTCGATATATTTTCAAAACGGTAGGTTATGGAAAAAAAGTCAATAGGGCGTTTGTGGAGAATTAATTTACCTATCAAATGAGGTATTAATCATTCTGATCGGATGAACAGAGACCGATTTATTTTCATTAATAGTTGGAAAAATGTCATTTTTCATTTCCTCCCAAGTTTATTCGATATATTTTCAAAACGGTAGGTTATGGAGAGAAGTGGTCAATAGGGCGTTTGTAGAGAATTTATTTATCCATCAAATGAGGTATCAATCATTCTGATCAGATGAACAGAGACCGATTTATTTTCATTAATAAATGAAAAAATATCATTTTTCATCTCCTCTCAAGTTTATTCGATATATTTCAAAACGGTAGGTTATGGAGAAAAGTGGTCAATAGGGCGTTTGTAGAGAATTAATTTATCCATCAAATGAGGTATCAGTCATTCTGATCAGATGAACAGAGACCGATTTATTTTATTTATAGATGGAAAAAATGTCATTTTTCATTTCTCCCAAGTTATTCGATATATTTTCAAAACGGTAGGTTATGGAGAAAAAGTGGTCAATAGGGCGTTTGTAGAGAATTAATTTATCCATCAAATGGGTATCAGTCATTCTGATCAGATGAACAGAGACCGATTTATTTTCATCAATAGTTGGAAAAATGTCATTTTCATTTCCTCCCAAGTTTATTCGATATATTTTCAAAACGGTAGGTTATGGAGAGAAGTGGTCAATAGGGCGTTTGTAGAGAATTTATTTATCCATCAAATGAGGTATCAATCATTCTGATCAGATGAACAGAGACCGATTTATTTCATTAATAAATGAAAAAATATCATTTTCCATCTCCTCCCAAGTTTATTCGATATATTTTCAAAACGGTAGGTTATGGAGAAAGGTGGTCAATAGGGCGTTTGTAGAGAATTAATTTATGCATCAAATGAGGTATCAATCATTCTGATCAGATGAACAGAGACCGATTTATTTCATTAATAAATGAAAAATTATCATTTTCATCTCCTTTCAAGTTTATTCGATATATTTTCGAAACGGTAGGTTATGGAGAAAAGTGGTCAGAAAGGTTTTGTAGAAAATCAATTTACCTATAAAATGAGGTATTAATCATTCTGATCGGATGAACAGAGACCGATTTATTTCATTAATAGATAAAAAAATATCATTTTCCATCTCCTCCCAAATTTATTCGATATATTTTCAAAACGGTAGGTTATGGAAAAAAGTGGTCAATAGGGCGTTTGTAGAGATCAATTTACCTTTAAAAATGAGGTATTAATCATTCTGATCGGATGAACAGAGACCGATTTATTTCCATTAATAGATGAAAAATGTCATTTTTTCATCTCCTCCCAAGTTTATTCGATATATTTTCAAAGCGGTAGGTTATGGAGAAAAGTGGTCAGAAGGGGGCGTTTGTAGAGAATTAATTTATCCATCAAATGAGATATCAATCATTCTGATCAGATGAACAGAGACCGATTTATTATCATTAATAGATAAAAAAATATCATTTTCCATCTCCTCCCAAATTTATTCGATATTTTCGAAACGGTGGGTTATGGAAAAAAGTGGTCAATAGGGCGTTTGTAGAGAATCAATTTACCTTTAAAATGAGGTATTAATCATTCTGATCGGATGAACAGAGACCGATTTATCATATTTATAGATGAAAAATGTCATTTTCCATCTCCTCCCAAGTTTATTCGATATATTTCAAAACGTAGGTTTTGGAAAAAGTGGTCAATAAAGCGTGTGTAGAGAATACTTTACCTAGAAATGAGGTAAAAAAGTGGTCAATAGGGCGTTTGTAGAGAATTTATTTACCTATGAAATGAGGTATTGATCATTCTGATCGAAGAACAGAGACCGATTTATTTCATTAATAGATGAAAAAATATCATTTTCCATCTTCTCCCAAGTTTATTCGATATATTTCGAAACGGTGTAGGTTATGGAGAAAAGTGGTCAATAGGGCGTTTGTAGAGAATAATTTACCATCAAATGAGGTATTCAATCATTCTGATCAGATGAACAGAGACCGATTTATTTTCATTAATAGATGAAAAAATGTCATTTCCATCTCCTCCCAAGTTTATTCGATATATTTTCAAAACGGTAGGTTATGGAGAAAAGTGGTCATAAGGCTTTTGTAGAGAATCAATTTACCTAAAAAATGAGGTATTACTCATTCTGATCGGATGAACAGACCGATTTATTTTCATTAATAGATGAAAAATGTCATTTTCCATCTCCTCCCTAATTTATTCGATATATTTTCAAAACGGTAGGTTATGGAAAAAAGTGGTCAATAGGGCGTTTGGAGAGAATTAATTTACCTATAAAATGAGGTATTAATCATTCTGATCGGATGAACAGAGACCGATTTATTTTCATTAATAGATGAAAAAATGTAATATTCCATCTCCTCCCAAGTTTATTCGATATATTTTCAAAACGGTAGGTTATGGAGAAAAGTGGTCAATAAGGCTTTTGTAGAAAATGAATTTACCTAGAAATTGACGTATTAATTATTCGGATCGGATGAACAGAGACCGATTTATTTTCATTAATGAATGGAAAAATGTCATTTTCCATCTCCTCCCAAGTTTATTCCATATATTGTCAAAACGGTATTTTATGCCAAAAAGTCAATAAATGAAAAACTATCATTTTGCATCTCCTCTCAAGTTTATTCGATATATTTTCAACACGGTAGGTTATGGAGAAAAGTGGTCAATAGGGTAGAGAATTAATTTATCCATCAAATGGGGTATCAGTCATTCTGATCAGATGAACAGAGACCGATTTATTTCATTATAGATGAAAATGTCATTTTCATCTCTCCTCCCAAGTTTATTCGATATATTTTCAAAACGGTAGGTTATGGAGAAAGTGGTCAATAGGGCGTTTGTAGAGAATTAATTTATGCATCAAATGAGGTATCAATCATTCTGATCAGATGAACAGAGACCGATTTTTTTCATTATAAATGAAAAATTATCATTTTCCATCTCCTTTCAAGTTTATTCAATATATTTTCGAAACGGTAGGTTATGGAAAAAGTGGTCAAAAGGCTTTTGTAGAGAATCAATTTATCTATAAAAATGAGGTATTAATCATTCTGATCGGATGAACAGAGACCGATTTATTATCATTAATAGATAAAAAAATATCATTTTCATCTCCTCCCAAATTTATTCGATATATTTTCGAAACGGTGGGTTATGGAAAAAAGTGGTCAATAGGGCGTTTGTAGAGAATCAATTTACCTTTAAAATGAGGTATTAATCATTCTGATCGGATGAACAGAGACCGATTTATTTCCATTAATAGATGAAAAAATGTCATTTTTCCATCTACTCCTCCCAAGTTTTATTCGATATATTTTCAAGCGGTAGGTTATGGAGAAAAGTGGTCAGAAGGGCGTTTGTAGAGAATTAATTAATTTATCCATCAATGAGATATCAATCATTCTGATCAGATGAACAGAGACCGATTTATTATCATTAATAGATAAAAAAATATCATTTTCCATCTCCTCCCAAATTTATTCGATATATTTTCGAAACGGTGGGTTATGGAAAAAAGTGGTCAATAGGGCGTTTTAGAGAATCAATTTACCTTTAAAATGAGGTATTAATCATTCTGATCGGATGAACAGAGACCGATTTATTCATATTTATAGATGAAAAATGTCATTTTCCATCTCCTCCCAAGTTTATTCGATATATTTTCAAACGGTAGGTTTTGGAAAAAAGTGGTCAATAAAGCGTGTGTAGAGAATTACTTTACCTATAAAATGAGGTAAAAAAGTGTCAATAGGGCGTTTGTAGAGAATTAATTTACCTATGAAATGAGGTATTGATCATTCTGATCGAATGAACAGAGACCGATTTATTTTCATTAATAGATGAAAAATATCATTTTCCATTTTCTCTCCCAAGTTTATTCGATATATTTTCGGAACGGTAGGTTATGGAGAAAAGTGGTCAATGGGCGTTAGTAGAGAATTAATTTATCCATCAAATGAGGTATCAATCATTCTGATCAGATGAACAGAGACCGATTTATTGTCATTAATAGATGAAAAAATGTCATTTTCCATCTCCTCCCAAGTTTATTCTATATATTTTCAAAACGGTAGGTTATGGAGAGAAGTGGTCAATAAGGCTTTTGTAGAGAATCAATTTACCTAAAAAATAAGGTATTACTCATTCTGATCGGATGAACAGACCAATTTATTTTCATTAATAGATGAAAAAATGTCATTTTTCATCTCCTCCCTAATTTTATTCGATATTTTTCAAAACGGTAGGTTATGGAAAAAAGTGGTCAATAGGGCGTTGTGGAGAATTAATTTACCTATCAAATGAGGTATTAATCATTCTGATCGGATGAACAGAGACCGATTTATTTTCATTAATAGTTGGAAAAATGTCATTTTTCATTTCCTCCCAAGTTTATTTCGATATATTTTCAAAACGGTAGGTTATGGAGAGAAGTGGTCAATAGGGCGTTTGTAGAGAATTTATTTATCCATCAATGAGGTATCAATCATTCTGATCAGATGAACAGAGACCGATTTATTTTCATTAATAATGAAAAAATATCATTTTGCATCTCCTCCAGTTTATTCGATATATTTTCAAAACGGTAGGTTATGGAGAAAAGTGGTCAATAGGGTAGAGAATTAATTTATCCATCAAATGGGTATCAGTCATTCTGATCAGATGAACAGAGACCGATTTATTTTTATTTATAGATGGAAAAATGTCATTTTTCATTTCCTCCCAAGTTTATTCGATATATTTTCAAAACGGTAGGTTATGGAGAAAAGTGGTCGATAGGGCGTTTGTAGAGAATTATTTATCCATCAAATGAGGTATCAATCATTCTGATCAGATGAATTGAGACCGATTTATTTTCATTAATAAATGAAAAAATATCATTTTCCATCTCCTCCCAAGTTTATTCGATATATTTTCAAAACGGTAGGTTATGGAGAAAGGTGGTCAAAAGGGCGTTTTGTAGAGATTAATTTATGCATCAAATGAGGTATCAATCATTCTGATCAGATGAACAGAGACCGATTTATTTTCATTAATAAATGAAAAAATTATCATTTTCCATCTCCTTTCCAGTTTATTCAATATATTTTCGAAACGGTAGGTTATGGAGAAAAGTGGTCAGAGAGGCTTTTGTAGAGAATCATTTACCTATAAAATGAGGTATTAATCATTCTGATCGGATGAACAGAGACCGATTTATTCATTAATAGATAAAAAAATATCATTTTCCATCTCCTCCCAAATTTATTCGATATATTTTCGAAACGGTGGGTTATGGAAAAAGTGGTCAATAGGGCGTTTGTAGAGAATCAATTTACCTTTAAAATGAGGTATTAATCATTCTGATCGGATGAACAGAGACCGATTTATTTCCATTAATAGATGAAAAAATGTCATTTTTCCATCTACCTCCCAAGTTTATTCGATATATTTTCAAAGCGGTAGGTTATGGAGAAAAGTGGTCAGAAGGGCGTTTGTAGAGAATTAATTTATCCTCAAATGAGATATCACTCAGATGAACAGAGATTTATTATCATTAATAGATAAAAAATATCATTTTCCATCTCCTCCCAAATTTATTCGATATATTTTCGAAACGGTGGGTTATGGAAAAAAGTGGTCAATAGGGCGTTTGTAGAGAATCAATTTACCTTTAAATGAGGTATTAATCATTCTGATCGGATGAACAGAGACCGATTTATTCATATTTATAGATAAAAAATGTCATTTTCCATCTCCTCCCAAGTTTATTCGATATATTTTCAAAACGGTAGGTTTTGGAAAAAAGTGGTCAATAAAGCGTGTGTAGAGAATTACTTTACCTATAAATGAGGTAAAAAAGTGGTCAATAGGGCGTTTGTAGAGAATTAATTTACCTATAAATGAGGTATTGATCATTCTGATCGAATGAACAGAGACCGATTTATTTTCATTAATAGATGAAAAATATCATTTTCCATTTTTCTCCCAAGTTTATTCGATATTTTTCGAAACGGTAGGTTATGGAGAAAAGTGGTCAATAGGGCGTTAGTAGAGAATTAATTTATCCATCAAATGAGGTATCAATCATTCTGATCAGATGAACAGAGACCGATTTATTGTCATAAATAGATGAAAAAATGTCATTTTCCATCTCCTCCCAAGTTTATTCTATATATTTTCAAAACGGTAGGTTATGGAGAAAAGTGGTCAATAAGGCTTTTGTAGAGAATCAATTTACCTAAAAAATAAGGTATTACTCATTCTGATCGGATGAACAGACCAATTTATTTTCATTAATAGATGAAAAAATGTCATTTTTCATCTCCTCCCTAATTTATTCGATATATTTTCAAAACGGTAGGTTATGGAAAAAAGTGGTCAATAGGGCGTTTGTGGAGAATTAATTTACCTATCAAATGAGGTATTAATCATTCTGATCGGATGAACAGAGACCGATTTATTTTCATTAATAGTTGGAAAAATGTCATTTTTCATTTCCTCCCAAGTTTATTTATATTTCGATATATTTCAAAACGGTAGGTTATGGAGAGAAGTGGTCAATAGGGCGTTTGTAGAGATTTATTTATCCATCAAATGAGGTATCAATCATTCTGATCAGATGAACAGAGACCGATTTATTTTCATTAATAAATGAAAATATCATTTTGCATCTCCTCCAGTTTATTCGATATATTTTCAAAACGGTAGGTTATGGAGAAAAGTGGTCAATAGGGTAGAGAATAATTTATCCATCAAATGGGGTATCAGTCATTCTGATCAGATGAACAGAGACCGATTTATTTTTATTTATAGATGGAAAAATGTCATTTTTCATTTCCTCCCAAGTTTATTCGATATATTTTCAAACGGTAGGTTATGGAGAAAAGTGGTCGATAGGGCGTTTGTAGAGAATTAATTTATCCATCAAATGAGGTATCAATCATTCTGATCAGATGAATTGAGACCGATTTATTTTCATTAATAAATGAAAAAATATCATTTTCCATCTCCTCCCAAGTTTATTCGATATATTTTCAAAACGGTAGGTTATGGAGAAAGGTGGTCAAAAGGGCGTTTGTAGAGAATTAATTTATGCATCAAATGAGGTATCAATCATTCTGATCAGATGAACAGAGACCGATTTATTTTCATTAATAAATGAAAAATTATCATTTTCCATCTCCTTTCAAGTTTATTCAATATATTTTCGAAACGGTAGGTTATGGAGAAAAGTGGTCAGAGAGGCTTTTGTAGAGAATCAATTTACCTATAAAATGAGGTATTAATCATTCTGATCGGATGAACAGAGACCGATTTATTATCATTAATAGATAAAAAAATATCATTTTCCATCTCCTCCCAAATTTATTCGATATATTTTCGAAACGGTGGGTTATGGAAAAAAGTGGTCAATAGGGCGTTTGTAGAGAATCAATTTACCTTTAAAATGAGGTATTAATCATTCTGATCGGATGAACAGAGACCGATTTATTTCCATTAATAGATGAAAAAATGTCATTTTTCCATCTACTCCCAAGTTTATTCGATATATTTTCAAAGCGGTAGGTTATGGAGAAAAGTGGTCAGAAGGGCGTTTGTAGAGAATTAATTTATCCATCAAATGAGATATCAATCATTCTGATCAGATGAACAGAGACCGATTTATTATCATTAATAGATAAAAAAATATCATTTTCCATCTCCTCCCAAATTTATTCGATATATTTTCGAAACGGTGGGTTATGGAAAAAAGTGGTCAAAGGGGCGTTTGTAGAGAATCAATTTACCTTTAAATGAGTATTAATCATTCTGATCGGATGAACAGAGACCGATTTATTCATATTTATAGATAAAAAATGTCATTTTCCATCTCCTCCCAAGTTTATTCGATATATTTTCAAACGGAAGGTTTTGGAAAAAAGTGGTCAATAAGCGTGTGTAGAGAATTACTTTACCTATAAATGAGGTAAAAAAGTGGTCAATAGGGCGTTTGTAGAGAATTAATTTACCTAAAAAATGAGGTATTAATCATTCTGATCAGATGAACAGAGACCGATTTATTTTCATTAATAGATGAAAAAATATCATTTTCCATTTTTCTCCCAAGTTTATTCGATATATTTTCGGAACGGTAGGTTATGGAGAAAAGTGGTCAATAGGGCGTTAGTAGAGAATTAATTTATCCATCAAATGAGGTATCAATCATTCTGATCAGATGAACAGAGACCGATTTATTGTCATTAATAGATGAAAAAATGTCATTTTCCATCTCCTCCTCCAGTTTATTCTATATATTTTCAAAACGGTAGGTTATGGAGAAAAGTGGTCAATAGGCTTTTGTAGAGAATCAATTTACCTAAAAATAAGGTATTACTCATTCTGATCGGATGAACAGACCAATTTATTTTCATTAATAGATGAAAAAATGTCATTTTCATCTCCTCCTCCCTAATTTATTATTCGATATATTTTCAAAACGGTAGGTTATGGAGAAAAGTGGTCAATAGGGCGTTTGTGGAGAATTAATTTACCTATCAAATGAGGTATTAATCATTCTGATCGGATGAACAGAGACCGATTTATTTTCATTAATAGATGAAAAAATGTCATTTTTCCATCTCCTCCCAAGTTTATTCGATATATTTTCAAAACGGTAGGTTATGGAGAAAAGTGGTCAATAGGGCGTTTGTAGAGAATTAATTTATCCATCAAATGGGGTATCAGTCATTCTGATCAGATGAACAGAGACCGATTTATTTTCATCAATAGTTGGAAAATGTCATTTTTCATTTTCCTCCCAAGTTTATTCGATATATTTTCAAAACGGTAGGTTATGGAGAGAAGTGGTCAATAGGGCGTTTGTAGAGAATTTATTTATCCATCAAATGAGGTATCAATCATTCTGATCAGATGAACAAGAGACCGATTTTTTTCATTAATATTAATAAAAAATATCATTTTCCATCTCCTCCCAAGTTTATTCGATATATTTTCAAAACGGTAGGTTATGGAGAAAGGTGGTCAAAGGGCGTTTGTAGAGAATTAATTTATCATCAAATGAGGTATCAATCATTCTGATCAGATGAACAGAGACCGATTTATTTTCATTAATAAATGAAAAATTATCATTTTCATCTCCTTTCAAGTTTATTCATATATTTTCGAAACGGTAGGTTATGGAGAAAAGTGGTCAAAGGCTTTTGTAGAGAATCAATTTACCTATAAAATGAGGTATTAATCATTCTGATCGGATGAACAGAGACCGATTTATTATCATTAATAGATAAAAAATATCATTTTCCATCTCCTCCCAAATTTATTCGATATATTTTCGAAACGGTGGTTATGGAAAAAGTGGTCAATAGGCGCGTTTGTAGAGAATCAATTTACCTTTAAATGAGGTATTAATCATTCTGATCGGATGACAAGACCGATTTATTTCCATTAATATGAAAAATGTCATTTTTCATCTACCTCCCAAGTTTATTTCGATATATTTTCAAAGCGGTAGGTTATGGAGAAAAGTGGTCAGAAGGGCGTTTGTAGAGAATTAATTTATCCATCAAATGAGATATCAATCATTCTGATCAGATGAACAGAGACCGATTTATTATCATTAATAGATAAAAAAATATCATTTTCCATCTCCTCCCAAATTTATTCGATATATTTTCGAAACGGTGGGTTATGGAAAAAAGTGGTCAATAGGGCGTTTGTAGAGAATCAATTTACCTTTAAAATGAGGTATTAATCATTCTGATCGGATGAACAGAGACCGATTTATTCATATTTATAGATAAAAATGTCATTTCCATCTCCTCCCAAGTTTATTCGATATATTTTCAAAACGGAAGGTTTTGGAAAAAAGTGGTCATAAAGCGTGTGTAGAGAATTACTTTACCTATAAAATGAGGTAAAAATGGTCAATAGGGCGTTTGTAGAGAATTATTTACCTATGAAATGAGGTATTGATCATTCTGATCGAATGAACAGAGACCGATTTTTTTCATTAATAGATGAAAATATCATTTTCCATTTTTCTCCAAGTTTATTCGATATATTTTCGGAACGGTAGGTTATGGAGAAAAGTGGTCAATGGGCGTTAGTAGAGAATTAATTTATCCATCAAATGAGGTATCAATCATTTGATCAGATGAACAGAGACCGATTTTTTGTCATTAATAGATGAAAAAATGTCATTTTCCATCTCCTCCCAAGTTTATTCTATATATTTTCAAAACGGTAGGTTATGGAGAAAAGTGGTCAATAAGGCTTTTGTAGAGAATCAATTTACCTAAAAAATAAGGTATTACTCATTCTGATCGGATGAACAGACCAATTTATTTTCATTAATAGATGAAAAAATGTCATTTTTCATCTCCTCCCTAATTTATTCGATATATTTTCAAAACGGTTATGGAAAAAGTGGTCAATAGGGCGTTTTGTGGAGAATTAATTTACCTATCAAATGAGGTATTAATCATTCTGATCGGATGAACAGAGACCGATTTTTTTTCATTAATAGTTGGAAAAATGTCATTTTTCATTTCCTCCCAAGTTTATTCGATATATTTTCAAAACGGTAGGTTATGGAGAAAGTGGTCAATAGGGCGTTTGTAGAGAATTTATTTATCCATCAAATGAGGTATCAATCATTCTGATCAGATGAACAGAGACCGATTTATTTTCATTAATAAATGAAAAAATATCATTTTGCATCTCCTCTCAAGTTTATTCGATATATTTTCAAACGGTAGGTTATGGAGAAAAGTGGTCAATAGGGTAGAGAATTAATTTATCCATCAAATGGGGTATCAGTCATTCTGATCAGATGAACAGAGACCGATTTATTTTTATTTATAGATGGAAAAATGTCATTTTTCATTTCCTCCCAAGTTTATTCGATATATTTTCAAAACGGTAGGTTATGGAGAAAAGTGGTCGATAGGGCGTTTGTAGAGAATTAATTTATCCATCAAATGAGGTATCAATCATTCTGATCAGATGAATTGAGACCGATTTATTTTCATTAATAAATGAAAAAATATCATTTTCCATCTCCTCCCAAGTTTATTCGATATATTTTCAAAACGGTAGGTTATGGAGAAAGGTGGTCAAAAGGGCGTTTGTAGAGAATTAATTTATGCATCAAATGAGGTATCAATCATTCTGATCAGATGAACAGAGACCGATTTATTTTCATTAATAAATGAAAAATTATCATTTTCCATCTCCTTTCAAGTTTATTCAATATATTTTCGAAACGGTAGGTTATGGAGAAAAGTGGTCAGAGAGGCTTTTGTAGAGAATCAATTTACCTATAAAATGAGGTATTAATCATTCTGATCGGATGAACAGAGACCGATTTATTATCATTAATAGATAAAAAAATATCATTTTCCATCTCCTCCCAAATTTATTCGATATATTTTCGAAACGGTGGGTTATGGAAAAAAGTGGTCAATAGGGCGTTTGTAGAGAATCAATTTACCTTTAAAATGAGGTATTAATCATTCTGATCGGATGAACAGAGACCGATTTATTTCCATTAATAGATGAAAAAATGTCATTTTTCCATCTACTCCCAAGTTTATTCGATATATTTTCAAAGCGGTAGGTTATGGAGAAAAGTGGTCAGAAGGGCGTTTGTAGAGAATTAATTTATCCATCAAATGAGATATCAATCATTCTGATCAGATGAACAGAGACCGATTTATTATCATTAATAGATAAAAAAATATCATTTTCCATCTCCTCCCAAATTTATTCGATATATTTTCGAAACGGTGGGTTATGGAAAAAAGTGGTCAATAGGGCGTTTGTAGAGAATCAATTTACCTTTAAAATGAGGTATTAATCATTCTGATCGGATGAACAGAGACCGATTTATTCATATTTATAGATGAAAAAATGTCATTTTCCATCTCCTCCCAAGTTTATTCGATATATTTTCAAAACGGTAGGTTTTGGAAAAAAGTGGTCAATAAAGCGTGTGTAGAGAATTACTTTACCTATAAAATGAGGTAAAAAAGTGGTCAATAGGGCGTTTGTAGAGAATTAATTTACCTATGAAATGAGGTATTGATCATTCTGATCGAATGAACAGAGACCGATTTATTTTCATTAATAGATGAAAAAATATCATTTTCCATTTTTCTCCCAAGTTTATTCGATATATTTTCGGAACGGTAGGTTATGGAGAAAAGTGGTCAATAGGGCGTTAGTAGAGAATTATTTATCCATCAAATGAGGTATCAATCATTCTGATCAGATGAACAGACCGATTTATTGTCATTAATAGAAAAAAATGTCATTTTCCATCTCCTCCCAAGTTTATTCTATATATTTTCAAAACGGTAGGTTATGGAGAAAAGTGGTCAATAAGGCTTTTGTAGAGAATCAATTTACCTAAAAAATAAGGTATTACTCATTCTGATCGGATGAACAGACCAATTTATTTTCATTAATAGATGAAAAAATGTCATTTTTCATCTCCTCCCTAATTTATTCGATATATTTTCAAAACGGTAGGTTATGGAAAAAGTGGTCAATAGGGCGTTTGTGGAGAATTAATTTACCTATCAAATGAGGTATTAATCATTCTGATCGGATGAACAGAGACCGATTTATTTTCATTAATAGTTGGAAAAATGTCATTTTTCATTTCCTCCCTCCCAAGTTTATTCGATATATTTTCAAAACGGTAGGTTATGGAGAGAAGTGGTCATAGGGCGTTTGTAGAGAATTTTTTATCCATCAAATGAGGTATCAATCATTCTGATCAGATGAACAGACCGATTTATTTTCATTAATAAATGAAAAAATATCATTTTGCATCTCCTCTCAAGTTTATTCGATATATTTTCAAACGGTAGGTTAGGGAGAAAGTGGTCAATAGGGTAGAGAATTAATTTATCCATCAAATGAGGTATCAGTCATTCTGATCAGATGAACAGAGACCGATTTATTTTATTTATAGATGGAAAATGTCATTTTTCATTTCCTCCCAAGTTTATTCGATATATTTTCAAAACGGTAGGTTATGGAGAAAAGTGGTCAATAGGGCGTTTGTAGAGAATTAATTTATCCATCAAATGGGGTATCAGTCATTCTGATCAGATGAACAGAGACCGATTTATTTTCATTAATAGATGGAAAAATGTCATTTTTCATTTCCTCCCAAGTTTATTCGATATATTTTCAAAACGGTAGGTTATGGAGAGAAGTGGTCAATAGGGCGTTTGTAGAGAATTTATTTATCCATCAAATGAGGTATCAATCATTCTGATCAGATGAACAGAGACCGATTTATTTTCATTAATAAATGAAAAAATATCATTTTCCATCTCCTCCCAAGTTTATTCGATATATTTTCAAAACGGTAGGTTATGGAGAAAGGTGGTCAATAGGGCGTTTGTAGAGAATTAATTTATCCATCAAATGAGGTATCAATCATTCTGATCAGATGAACAGAGACCGATTTATTTTCATTAATAAATGAAAAATTATCATTTTCCATCTCCTTTCAAGTTTATTCAATATATTTTCGAAACGGTAGGTTATGGAGAAAAGTGGTCAGAAAGGCTTTTGTAGAGAATCAATTTACCTATAAAATGAGGTATTAATCATTCTGATCGGATGAACAGAGACCGATTTATTATCATTAATAGATGAAAAAATATCATTTTCCATCTCCTCCCAAATTTATTCGATATATTTTCGAAACGGTGGGTTATGGAAAAAAGTGGTCAATAGGGCGTTTGTAGAGAATCAATTTACCTTTAAAATGAGGTATTAATCATTCTGATCGGATGAACAGAGACCGATTTATTTCCATTAATAGATGAAAAAATGTCATTTTTCCATCTCCTCCCAAGTTTATTCGATATATTTTCAAAGCGGTAGGTTATGGAGAAAAGTGGTCAAAAGGGCGTTTGTAGAGAATTAATTTATCCATCAAATGAGATATCAATCATTCTGATCAGATGAACAGAGACCGATTTATTTTCATTAATAAATGAAAAAATCTCATTTTCCATCTCCTCCCAAGTTTATTCGATATATTTTTCGAAACGGTGGGTTATGGAAAAGTGGTCAATAGGGCGTTTGTAGAGAATCAATTTACCTTTAAAATGAGGTATTAATCATTCTGATCGGATGAACAGAGACCGATTTATTCATATTTATAGATGAAAAATGTCATTTCCATCTCCTCCCAAGTTTATTCGATATATTTTCAAAACGGAAGGTTTTGGAAAAAAGTGGTCAATAAAGCGTGTGTAGAGAATTACTTTACCTATAAATGAGGTAAAAAGTGGTCAATAGGGCGTTTGTAGAGAATTAATTTACCTATGAAATGAGGTATTGATCATTCTGATCGAATGAACAGAGACCGATTTATTTCATTAATAGATGAAAAATATCATTTTCCATCTCCTCCCAAGTTTATTCGATATATTTTCGAAACGGTAGGTTATGGAAAAAAGTGTCAATAGGGCGTTTGTAGAGAATTAATTTACCATAAAATGAGGTATAATCATTCTGATCGGATGAACAGAGACCGATTTATTTTCATTAATAGATGAAAAATGTCATTTTCCATCTCCTCCCAAGTTTATTCGATATATTTTCAAAACGGTAGGTTATGGAGAAAAGTGGTCAATAAGGCTTTTGTAGAAATGAATTTACCTAGAAATGAGGTATTAATTATTCGGATCGGATGAAAAGAGACCGATTTATTTTCATTAATGAATGGAAAATTCATTTTCCATCTCCCCCACGTTTTTCCATATATTGTCAAACGGTATTTTAGCCAAAAAGTCAATAAATATTAAAAACTATATTTGCATCTCCTCTCAAGTTTATTCGATATATTTTCAAAACGGTAGGTTATGGAGAAAAGTGGTCAATAGGGTAGAGAATTAATTTATCCATCAAATGGGGTATCAGTCATTCTGATCAGATGAACAGAGACCGATTTATTTTTATTTATAGATGGAAAAATGTCATTTTTCATTTCCTCCCAAGTTTATTCGATATATTTTCAAAACGGTAGGTTATGGAGAAAAGTGGTCGATAGGGCGTTTGTAGAGAATTAATTTATCCATCAAATGAGGTATCAATCATTCTGATCAGATGAATTGAGACCGATTTATTTTCATTAATAAATGAAAAAATATCATTTTCCATCTCCTCCCAAGTTTATTCGATATATTTTCAAAACGGTAGGTTATGGAGAAAGGTGGTCAAAAGGGCGTTTGTAGAGAATTAATTTATGCATCAAATGAGGTATCAATCATTCTGATCAGATGAACAGAGACCGATTTATTTTCATTAATAAATGAAAAATTATCATTTTCCATCTCCTTTCAAGTTTATTCAATATATTTTCGAAACGGTAGGTTATGGAGAAAAGTGGTCAGAAAGGCTTTTGTAGAGAATCAATTTATCTATAAAATGAGGTATTAATCATTCTGATCGGATGAACAGAGACCGATTTATTATCATTAATAGATAAAAAAATATCATTTTCCATCTCCTCCCAAATTTATTCGATATATTTTCGAAACGGTGGGTTATGGAAAAAAGTGGTCAATAGGGCGTTTGTAGAGAATCAATTTACCTTTAAAATGAGGTATTAATCATTCTGATCGGATGAACAGAGACCGATTTATTTCCATTAATAGATGAAAAATGTCATTTTCCATCTACTCCCAAGTTTATTCGATATATTTCAAAGCGGTAGGTTATGGAGAAAGTGGTCAGAAGGGCGTTTGTAGAGAATTAATTTATCCATCAAATAGATATCAATCATTCTGATCAGATGAACAGAGACCGATTTATTATCATTAATAGATAAAAAAATATCATTTTCCATCTCCTCCCAAATTTATTCGATATATTTTCGAAACGGTGGGTTATGGAAAAAGTGGTCAATAGGGCGTTTGTAGAGAATCAATTTACCTTTAAATGAGGTATTAATCATTCTGATCGGATGAACAGAGACCGATTTATTCATATTATAGATGAAAAAATGTCATTTTCCATCTCCTCCCAAGTTTATTCGATATATTTTCAAAACGTAGGTTTTTGGAAAAAGTGGTCAATAAAGCGTGTGTAGAGAATTACTTTACCTATAAAATGAGGTAAAAAAGTGGTCAATAGGGCGTTTGTAGAGATTAATTTACCTATGAAATGAGGTATTGATCATTCTGATCGAATGAACAGAGACCGATTTATTTTCATTAATAGATGAAAAAATATCATTTTTCATTTTTCTCCCAAGTTTATTCGATATATTTTCGGAACGGTAGGTTATGGAGAAAAGTGGTCAATGGGAGTTAGTAGAATTTAATTTATCCATCAAATGAGGTCAATCATTCTGATCAGATGAACAGAGACCGATTTATTGTCATTAGATGAAAGAAAATGTCATTTTCCATCTCCTCCCAAGTTTATTCTATATTTTCAAAACGGTAGGTTATGGAGAAAAGTGGTCAATAAGGCTTTTGTAGAGAATCAATTTACCTAAAAAATAAGGTATTACTCATTCTGATCGGATGAACAGACCAATTTATTTTCATTAATAGATGAAAAAATGTCATTTTTCATCTCCTCCCTAATTTATTCGATATATTTTCAAAACGGTAGGTTATGGAAAAAAGTGGTCAATAGGGCGTTTGTGGAGAATTAATTTACCTATCAAATGAGGTATTAATCATTCTGATCGGATGAACAGAGACCGATTTATTTTCATTAATAGTTGGAAAAATGTCATTTTTCATTTCCTCCCAAGTTTATTCGATATATTTTCAAAACGGTAGGTTATGGAGAGAAGTGGTCAATAGGGCGTTTGTAGAGAATTTATTTATCCATCAAATGAGGTATCAATCATTCTGATCAGATGAACAGAGACCGATTTATTTTCATTAATAAATGAAAAAATATCATTTTGCATCTCCTCTCAAGTTTATTCGATATATTTTCAAAACGGTAGGTTATGGAGAAAAGTGGTCAATAGGGTAGAGAATTAATTTATCCATCAAATGGGGTATCAGTCATTCTGATCAGATGAACAGAGACCGATTTATTTTTATTTATAGATGGAAAAATGTCATTTTTCATTTCCTCCCAAGTTTATTCGATATATTTTCAAAACGGTAGGTTATGGAGAAAAGTGGTCGATAGGGCGTTTGTAGAGAATTAATTATCCATCAAATGAGGTATCAATCATTCTGATCAGATGAATTGAGACCGATTTATTTTCATTAATAAATGAAAAAATATCATTTTCCATCTCCTCCCAAGTTTATTCGATATATTTTCAAAACGGTAGGTTATGGAGAAGGTGGTCAAAAGGCGTTTGTAGAGAATTAATTTATGCATCAAATGAGGTATCAATCATTCTGATCAGATGAACAGAGACCGATTTATTTTCATTAATAATGAAAAATTATCATTTTCCATCTCCTTTCAAGTTTATTCAATATATTTTCGAAACGGTAGGTTATGGAGAAAAGTGGTCAGAGAGGCTTTTGTAGAGAATCAATTTACCTATAAAATGAGGTATTAATCATTCTGATCGGATGAACAGAGACCGATTTATTATCATTAATAGATAAAAATATCATTTTCCATCTCCTCCCAATTTATTCGATATATTTTCGAAACGGTGGTTATGGAAAAAGTGGTCAATAGGGCGTTTGTAGAGAATCAATTTACCTTTAAATGAGGTATTAATCATTCTGATCGGATGAACAGAGACCGATTTATTTCCATTAATAGATGAAAAAATGTCATTTTTCATCTACTCCCAAGTTTATTCGATATATTTTCAAAGCGGTAGGTTATGGAGAAAAGTGGTCAGAAGGGCGTTTTGTAGAGAATTAATTTATCCATCAAATGAGATATCAATCATTCTGATCAGATGAACAGAGACCGATTTATTATCATTAATAGATAAAAAATATCATTTTCCATCTCCTCCAAATTTATTCGATATATTTTCGAAACGGTGGTTATGGAAAAAAGTGGTCAATAGGGCGTTTGTAGAGAATCAATTTACCTTAAATGAGGTATTAATCATTCTGATCGGATGAACAGAGACCGATTTATTCATATTATAGATGAAAAAATGTCATTTTCCATCTCCTCCCAAGTTTATTCGATATATTTTCAAAACGGTAGGTTATGGAGAAAAGTGGTCAATAGGGCGTTTGTAGAGAATTAATTTACCATCAAATGAGGTATCAATCATTCTGATCAGATGAACAGAGACCGATTTATTTTCATTAATAGATGAAAAATATCATTTTCCATCTCCTCCCAAGTTTATTCGATATATTTTCAAAACGGTAGGTTATGGAAAAAGTGGTCAATAGGCGTTTGTAGAGAATTAATTTACCTAAAAAATAAGGTATTACTCATTCTGATCGGATGAACAGACCAATTTATTTTCATTAATAGATGAAAAAATGTCATTTTTCATCTCCTCCCAAGTTTATTCGATATATTTTCAAAACGGTAGGTTATGGAAAAAAGTGGTCAATAGGGCGTTTGTAGAGAATTAATTTACCTATCAAATGAGGTATTAATCATTCTGATCGGATGAACAGAGACCGATTTATTTTCATTAATAGATGAAAAAATGTCATTTTTCCATCTCCTCCCAAGTTTATTCGATATATTTTCAAAACGGTAGGTTATGGAGAAAAGTGGTCAATAGGGCGTTTGTAGAGAATTAATTTATCCATCAAATGGGGTATCAGTCATTCTGATCAGATGAACAGAGACCGATTTATTTTCATTAATAGATGGAAAAATGTCATTTTTCATTTCCTCCCAAGTTTATTCGATATATTTTCAAAACGGTAGGTTATGGAGAAAAGTGGTCAATAGGGCGTTTGTAGAGAATTAATTTATCCATCAAATGAGGTATCAATCATTCTGATCAGATGAACAGAGACCGATTTATTTTCATTAATAAATGAAAAAATATCATTTTCCATCTCCTCCCAAGTTTATTCGATATATTTTCAAAACGGTAGGTTATGGAGAAAGGTGGTCAATAGGGCGTTTGTAGAGAATTAATTTATCCATCAAATGAGGTATCAATCATTCTGATCAGATGAACAGAGACCGATTTATTTTCATTAATAAATGAAAAAATATCATTTTCCATCTCCTTTCAAGTTTATTCAATATATTTTCGAAACGGTAGGTTATGGAGAAAAGTGGTCAATAGGGCGTTTGTAGAGAATCAATTTACCTATAAAATGAGGTATTAATCATTCTGATCGGATGAACAGAGACCGATTTATTTTCATTGATAGATGAAAAAATATCATTTTCCATCTCCTTCCAAATTTATTCGATATATTTTCGAAACGGTGGGTTATGGAAAAAAGTGGTCAATAGGGCGTTTGTAGAGAATTAATTTACCTTTAAAATGAGGTATTAATCATTCTGATCGGATGAACAGTGACCGATTTATTTTCATTAATAGAAGAAAAAATGTCATTTTTCCATCTCCTCCCAAGTTTATTCGATATATTTTCAAAGCGGTAGGTTATGGAAAAAGTGGTCAGAAGGGCGTTTGTAGAGAATTAATTATCCATCAAATGAGATATCATCATTCTGATCAGATGAACAGAGACCGATTTATTATCATTAATAGATAAAAAATATCATTTTCCATCTCCTCCCAAATTTATTCGATATATTTTCGAAACGGTGGGTTATGGAAAAGTGGTCAATAGGGCGTTTGTAGAGAATCAATTTACCTTAAAATGAGGTATTAATCATTCTGATCGGATGAACAGAGACCGATTTATTCATATTATAGATAAAAAATGTCATTTTCCATCTCCTCCCAAGTTTATTCGATATATTTTCAAACGGAAGGTTTTTGGAAAAAAGTGGTCAATAAAGCGTGTGTAGAGAATTACTTTACCTATAAAATGAGGTAAAAAAGTGGTCAATAGGGCGTTTGTAGAGAATTAATTTACCTATGAAATGAGGTATTGATCATTCTGATCGAATGAACAGAGACCGATTTATTTTCATTAATAGATGAAAAAATATCATTTTCCATTTTTCTCTCCCAGTTTTCGATATATTTTCGGAACGGTAGGTTATGGAGAAAAGTGGTCAATAGGGCGTTAGTAGAGAATTAATTTATCCATCAAATGAGGTATCAATCATTCTGATCAGATGAACAGAGACCGATTTATTTCATTAATAGATGAAAAAATGTCATTTTCCATCTCCTCCCCCAAGTTTATTCGATATATTTTCAAACGGTAGGTTATGGAGAAAAGTGGTCAATAGGGCTTTGTAGAGAATCAATTTACCTAAAAATAAGGTATAATCATTCTGATCGGATGAACAGACCAATTTATTTTCATTAATAGATGAAAAATGTCATTTTCCATCTCCTCCCTAATTTATTCGATATATTTTCAAAACGGTTATGGAAAAAAGTGGTCAATAGGGCGTTTGTGGAGAATTAATTTACCTATCAAATGAGGTATTCATCATTCTGATCGGATGAACAGAGACCGATTTATTTTCATTAATAGATGAAAAATGTCATTTTTCATTCCTCCCAGTTTATTCGATATATTTTCAAAACGGTAGGTTATGGAGAGAAGTGGTCAATAGGGCGTTTGTAGAGAATTTATTTATCCATCAAATGAGGTATCAATCATTCTGATCAGATGAACAGAGACCGATTTATTTTCATTAATAATGAAAAATATCATTTTCCATCTCCTCCCAAGTTTATTCGATATATTTTCAAAACGGTAGGTTATGGAGAAAGTGGTCAATAGGGTAGAGAATTAATTTATCCATCAAATGGGATCAATCATTCTGATCAGATGAACAGAGACCGATTTATTTTCATTAATAGATGAAAAATGTCATTTTTCATCTCCTCCAAGTTTATTCGATATATTTTCAAAACGGTAGGTTATGGAGAAAAGTGGTCGATAGGGCGTTTGTAGAGAATTAATTTATCCTCAAATGAGGTATCAATCATTCTGATCAGATGAACAGAGACCGATTTATTTTCATTAATAGATGAAAAAATATCATTTCCATCTCCTCCCAATTTTATTCGATATATTTTCAAACGGTAGGTTATGGAGAAAGGTGGTCAATAGGGCGTTTGTAGAGAATTAATTTATCCATCAAATGAGGTATCAATCATTCTGATCAGATGAACAGAGACCGATTTATTTTCATTAATAATGAAAAATTATCATTTTCCATCTCCTCCCAAGTTTATTCGATATATTTTCGAAACGGTAGGTTATGGAGAAAAGTGGTCAATAGGGCTTTTGTAGAGAATCAATTTACCTCATCAAATGAGATATCAATCATTCTGATCGGATGAACAGAGACCGATTTATTATCATTAATAGATAAAAAAATATCATTCCATCTCCTCCCAAATTTATTCGATATATTTCGAAACGGTGGGTTATGGAAAAAAGTGGTCAATAGGGCGTTTGTGTAGAGAATCAATTTACCTTTAAAATGAGGTATTAATCATTCTGATCGGATGAACAGAGACCGATTTATTCATTATTTATAGATGAAAAAATGTCATTTTCCATCTCCTCCCAAGTTTATTCGATATATTTCAAAACGGTAGGTTTTGGAAAAAAGTGGTCAATAAAGCGTGTGTAGAGAATTACTTTACTATAAAATGAGGGTAAAAAAGTGGTCAATAGGGCGTTTGTAGAGAATTAATTTACCTATGAAATGAGGTATTGATCATTCTGATCGAATGAACAGAGACCGATTTATTTTTCATTAATAGATGAAAAAATATCATTTTCCATTTTTCTCCCAAGTTTATTCGATATATTTCGGAAGGAAGGTAGGTTATGGAGAAAAGTGGTCATAGGGCGTTTAAGAGAATTAATTTATCCATCAAATGAGGTATCAATCATTTGATCAGATGAACAGAGACCGATTTATTGTCATTAATAGATGAAAAAATGTCATTTTCCATCTCCTCCCAAGTTTATTTCTATATATTTCAAAACGGTAGGTTATGGAGAAAAAGTGGTCAATAAGGCTTTTGTAGAGAATCAATTTACCTAAAAAATAAGGTATACTCATTCTGATCGGATGAACAGACCAATTTATTTTCATTATAGATGAAAAAATGTCATTTTCATCTCCTCCCTAATTTATTCGATATATTTTCAAAACGGGTAGGTTATGGAAAAAAGTGGTCAATAGGGCGTTTGTGGAGAATTAATTTACCTATCAAATGAGGTATTAATCATTCTGATCGGATGAACAGAGACCGATTTATTTCATTAATAGTTGGAAAAAATGTCATTTTTCATTTCCTCCCAAGTTTATTCGATATATTTTCAAAACGGTAGGTTATGGAGAAGAAGTGGTCAATAGGGCGTTTGTAGAGAATTTATTTATCCATCAAATGAGGTATCAATCATCTGATCAGATGAACAGAGACCGATTTATTTCATTAATAATGAAAAATATCATTTTGCATCTCCTCTCAAGTTTATTCGATATATTTTCAAAACGGTAGGTTATGGAGAAAGTGGTCAATAGGGTAGAGAATTATTTATCCATCAAATGGGGTATCAGTCTTCTGATCAGATGAACAGAGACCGATTTATTTTTATTTATAGATGGAAAAATGTCATTTTTCATTTCCTCCCAAGTTTATTCGATATATTTTCAAAACGTAGGTTATGGAGAAAAGTGGTCGATAGGGCGTTTGTAGAGAATTAATTTATCCATCAAATGAGGTATCAATCATTCTGATCAGATGAATGAGACCGATTTATTTTCATTAATAAATGAAAAAATATCATTTTCCATCTCCTCCCAAGTTTATTCATATATTTTCAAAACGGTAGGTTATGGAGAAAGGTGGTCAAAAGGGCGTTTGTAGAGAATTAATTTATCCATCAAATGAGGTATCAATCATTCTGATCGGATGAACAGAGACCGATTTATTGTCATTAATAGATGAAAAAATGTCATTTTCCATCTCCTCCCAAGTTTATCTATATATTTTCAAAACGGTAGGTTTTGGAGAAAAGTGGTCAATAGGCTTTGGTAGAGAATCAATTTACCTAAAAATGAGGTATTAATCATTCTGATCGGATGAACAGACCAATTTATTTTCATTAATAGATGAAAAAATGTCATTTTTCATCTCCTCCCAAGTTTATTCGATATATTTTCAAACGGTAGGTTATGGAAAAAAGTGGTCAATAGGGCGTTTTGTAGAGAATTAATTTACCTATCAAATGAGGTATAATCATTCTGATCGGATGAACAGAGACCGATTTATTTTCATTAATAGATGAAAAATGTCATTTTTCCATTCCTCCCAAGTTTATTCGATATATTTTCAAAGCGGTAGGTTATGGAGAAAAGTGGTCAGAAGGGCGTTTGTAGAGAATTAATTATCCATCAAATGAGATCAAATCATTCTGATCAGATGAACAGAGACCGATTTATTTCATTAATAGATAAAAAATATCATTTTCCATCTCCTCCCAAGTTTATTCGATATATTTTCGAAACGGTAGGTTATGGAAAAAGTGGTCAATAGGGCGTTTGTAGAGAATCAATTTACCTTTAAAATGAGGTATTAATCATCTGATCGGATGAACAGAGACCGATTTTATTCATATTTTAAGATGAAAAAATGTCATTTTCCATCTCCTCCCAAGTTTTTCGATATATTTTCAAAACGGTAGGTTTTGGAAAAAGTGGTCATAAAGCGTTTGTAGAGAATTACTTACCTATAAAATGAGGTAAAAAGTGGTCAATAGGGCGTTTGTAGAGAATTAATTTACCTATGAAATGAGGTATTGATCATTCTGATCGAATGAACAGAGACCGATTTATTTTCATTAATAGATGAAAAAATATCATTTTCCATCTCCTCCCAAGTTTATTCGATATATTTTCAAAACGGTAGGTTATGGAAAAAGTGGTCAATAGGGCGTTTGTAGAGAATTAATTTACCTATAAAATGAGGTATTAATCATTCTGATCGGATGAACAGAGACCGATTTATTTTCATTAATAGATGAAAAAATGTCATTTTCCATTTCCTCCCAAGTTTATTCGATATATTTTCAAAAAGGTAGGTTATGGAGGAAAGTGGTCAATGAGGCTTCTGTAGAGAATTAATTTAAAATGAGGTATTAATCATTCTGATCGGATGAACAGAGACCGATTTATTTTCATTAATATATGAAAAAATATCATTTTCCATCTCCTCCCAAGTTTATTCCATATATTGTCAAAACGGTAGGTTATGGAGAAAAGTGGTCAATAGGGTAGAGAATTAATTTATCCATCAAATGGGGTATCAGTCATTCTGATCAGATGAACAGAGACCGATTTATTTTTATTTATAGATGGAAAAATGTCATTTTTCATTTCCTCCCAAGTTTATTCGATATATTTTCAAAACGGTAGGTTATGGAGAAAAGTGGTCGATAGGGCGTTTGTAGAGAATTAATTTATCCATCAAATGAGGTATCAATCATTCTGATCAGATGAATGAGACCGATTTATTTTCATTAATAAATGAAAAAATATCATTTTCCATCTCCTCCCAAGTTTATTCGATATATTTTCAAAACGGTAGGTTATGGAGAAAGGTTTCAAAAGGGCGTTTGTAGAGAATTAATTTATCCATCAAATGAGGTATCAATCATTCTGATCAGATGAACAGAGACCGATTTATTTTCATTAATAAATGAAAAAATATCATTTTCCATCTCCTTTCAAGTTTATTCAATATATTTTCGAAACGGTAGGTTATGGAGAAAAGTGGTCAATGAGGCTTTTGTAGAGAATCAATTTACCTATAAAATGAGGTATTAATCATTCTGATCGGATGAACAGAGACCGATTTATTTTCATTAATAGATGAAAAAATGTCATTTTCCATCTCCTCCCAAATTTATTCGATATATTTTCGAAACGGTGGGTTATGGAAAAAAGTGGTCAATAGGGCGTTTGTAGAGAATTAATTTACCTTTAAATGAGGTTTAATCATTCTGATCGGATGAACAGAGACCGATTTATTTCCATTAATAGATGAAAAAATGTCATTTTCCATCTACTCCCAAGTTTATTCGATATATTTTCAAAGCGGTAGGTTATGGAGAAAAGTGGTCAAAGAGGCGTTTGTAGAGAATTAATTTATCCATCAAATGAGATATCAATCATTCTGATCAGATGAACAGAGACCGATTTATTATCATTAATAGATAAAAAATATCATTTTCATCTCCTCCCAAGTTTATTCGATATTTTTCGAAACGGTGGGTTATGGAAAAAAGTGGTCAATAGGGCGTTTGTAGAGAATCAATTTACCTTAAAATGAGGTATTAATCATTCTGATCGGATGAACAGAGACCGATTTATTCATATTTATAGATGAAAAAATGTCATTTTTCATCTCCTCCCAAGTTTATTCGATATATTTTCAAACGGAAGGTTTGGAAAAAAGTGGTCAATAAAGCGTGTGTAGAGAATTACTTTACCTATAAAATGAGGTAAAAAAGTGGTCAATAGGGCGTTTGTAGAGAATTAATTTACCTATGAAATGAGGTATTGATCATTCTGATCGAATGAACAGAGACCGATTTATTTTCATTAATAGATGAAAAAATATCATTTTCCATTTTTCTCCCAAGTTTATTCGATATATTTTCGGAACGGTAGGTTATGGAGAAAAGTGGTCAATAGGGCGTTAGTAGAGAATTAATTTATCCATCAAATGAGGTATCAATCATTCTGATCAGATGAACAGAGACCGATTTATTGTCATTAATAGATGAAAAAATGTCATTTTCCATCTCCTCCCAAGTTTATTCTATATATTTTCAAAACGGTAGGTTATGGAGAAAAGTGGTCAATAAGGCTTTTGTAGAGAATCAATTTACCTAAAAAATAAGGTATTACTCATTCTGATCGGATGAACAGACCAATTTATTTTCATTAATAGATGAAAAAATGTCATTTTTCATCTCCTCCCAAGTTTATTCGATATATTTTCAAAACGGTAGGTTATGGAGAAAAGTGGTCAATAGGGCGTTTGTAGAGAATTAATTATCCTCAAATGAGGTATTAATCATTCTGATCGGATGAACAGAGACCGATTTATTTTCATTAATAGATGAAAAAATGTCATTTTTCCATCTCCTCCCAAGTTTATTCGATATATTTTCAAAACGGTAGGTTATGGAGAAAAGTGGTCAATAGGGCGTTTGTAGAGAATTAATTTATCCATCAAATGAGGTATCAATCATTCTGATCAGATGAACAGAGACCGATTTATTTTCATTAATAGATGAAAAAATATCATTTTCCATCTCCTCCCAAGTTTATTCGATATATTTTCAAAACGGTAGGTTATGGAGAAAAGTGGTCAATAGGGCGTTTGTAGAGAATTAATTTATCCATCAAATGAGGTATCAATCATTCTGATCAGATGAACAGAGACCGATTTATTTTCATTAATAAATGAAAAAATATCATTTTCCATCTCCTCCCAAGTTTATTCGATATATTTTCAAAACGGTAGGTTATGGAGAAAAGTGGTCAATAGGGTAGAGAATTAATTATCCATCAAATGAGGTATCAATCATTCTGATCAGATGAACAGAGACCGATTTATTTTTATTAATAGATGGAAAAATGTCATTTTTCATCTCCTCCCAAGTTTATTCGATATATTTTCAAAACGGTAGGTTATGGGAGAAAAGTGGTCGAAGGGCGTTTGTAGAGAATTAATTTATCCATCAAATGAGGTATCAATCATCTGATCAGATGAACAGAGACCGATTTATTTTCATTAATAAATGAAAAATTATCATTTTCCATCTCCTTTCAAGTTTATTCGATATATTTTCGAAACGGTAGGTTATGGAGAAAGTGGTCAGAGGGCTTTTGTAGAGAATCAATTTACCTATAAAATGAGGTATTAATCATTCTGATCGGATGAACAGAGACCGATTTATTTCATTAATAGATAAAAAAATATCATTTTCCATCTCCTCCCAAATTTATTCGATATATTTTCGAAACGGTGGTTATGGAAAAAGTGGTCAATAGGCTTTTGTAGAGAATCAATTTACCTTTAAAATGAGGTATTAATCATTCTGATCGGATGAACAGAGACCGATTTATTTTCATTAATAGATGAAAAAATATCATTTTCCATCTCCTCCCAAGTTTATTCGATATATTTTCAAAACGGTAGGTTATGGAGAAAAGTGGTCAGAAGGGCGTTTGGTAGAGAATTAATTTATCCATCAAATGAGGTATCAATCATTCTGATCAGATGAACAGAGACCAATTTATTTCAATAAAAAATGAAAAGATATCATTTTCCATCTCCTCCCAAGTTTATTCGATATATTTTCAAACGGTAGGTTATGGAGAAAAGTGGTCAATAGGGCGTTGTAGAGAATTAATTTACCTCAAATGAGGTATCAATCTTTCTGATCGGATGAACAGAGACCGATTTATTTTCATTAATAATGAAAAATGTCATTTTCCATCTCCTCCCAAGTTTATTCGATATATTTTCAAAACGGTAGGTTATGGAGAAAAGTGGTCAAGGGGCGTTTGTAGAGAATTAATTTATCCATCAAATGAGGTATCAATCATTCTGATCAGATGAACAGAGACCATTTATTTTCATTAATAGATGAAAA
>JACDNR010000050.1:0-14438 GCA_013421045.1 Propylea japonica | reverse complement strand
GCCGGACCCTGTATATATTATTCGGACTAAAAGTGCCTATTTTAAACTCGCAATTTTGCATTCGCTCGGCTGCGCCTCGCAACTGCAAATATTGCTCGTAAAAAAAATATGCACTTTTAATCCTTATAATATATATACTATTTTCCCCCGGGAAAAAAGTGAGTACTTTTTTCCCGGATACATAGAGAATCATTTTTTCGACAGGGTAAAAGTAATTTCGTAAAAAGTCATATTTTTGTGACATGTCAAGAGATATAAAATGTCACATTTTTTCCCGTCCCAGTTCCGAGGCGAAGCCGAGCGAATACAAAATTGCGAATAAAAATAGGCACTTTTAGTCCGTAAATATTACCTATTTTTTCTCCAAACCAAGTCAAAATTAAAATAATTTGGTTTCATTCAAAACCGTGTATATATTGGTAATAAATTTGAACACCAACTAATAATTGTAACATCGATAGCAAATCGGTATTTAGGTATAACTGGTATTGTTGGTGAATATTGATTGTCAAGTAGACGTCAAATGCAATTATTTTTAGTCCTAGGATTAAGAGTAGCGTTTTTAATCCTAGGATTGAAAGTATTATTAAGCAACGAGCAAATTTTTGTATGGTAAGGAATTTATGGCTTTTGCACTGAAAATAGTACAAAAATGTCAACATTTTTTGATGGTTGAAGAAAAATAATTTTTTTCATAAGTTTTTCCTATACCCTATTAACCTGATAGTTTCCCCACAATTTCAGATAGGTAGTGATAATCATAGAAAATTTTTTATGGTGAGTGATTTGACAATTGCAGAATGAATCTCAGAGAAAATTAATCAAATACCTTTTCAATGTGTAGTGAATTGAATATCGAGAATTGCTGAAAAACTATAGGATGTTTGAGAATACTTAATAATGATCATTCTGTACATTCCAGAGTTCATTTTTTCTCTTTTAGGGATTAGCTAATAATATATCTACTCAAAAAACATTGTGTGTATCGCTTACGTAACTCGTTCCTAGATGAATTAGGTACTATTCGAATGATCCATATTTAAATTTTTCGCGATTTCCTCGTAAATGGTGCATCAAATGTACAGGGTGGGCATATTTCGATGTTTTAGCACTACAACTTTTAAACCAGGAGAGATGGACAAAATCTGATACCCATTTCTCGATCTCTTTTTCTGAGAAACTAACAAAGTAGTATTCATTTTTGGCTACCTTCTTTTGTTTTCGAGTTATAAGCGGAAATTGGAAAAGTGTCGTTATCGAAAAAAATCATATCTCCGCTGATACTCATGATAGAGCTCTGAAATTAAAACATTATACAGGCACTTTTTTACGTAGAATCCAGTGGCGTGCTCGTCTTTTTTGTACCATTTCTAATTACGAAGCTATGACCCAAAGTTATGTTTTTCAAATAGAAATACTAGATTTTTGTACTATTTTCTGAAAGCTAATTTTTTCTGATTTCAAAAATATATAACATTGTATGGTTCGTATCAATATGAATATGGAAAATCGTCAAAAAGCTATTTTCATCTGAGTCTTAATATTTTCTATGGTTTCAACTGTTGATGAGTACAAAAAATGGAGCTTGCTATAACAAGAGCAGTTTCCTTCCGTCAATCTCATTATTCTATGCTTTCAACTGATTTCTACAACATTCGAACATGGATATATTTCATAAACTCTTATATCTTAAAATGGATTACAAAATAATGGGAAGATCCACATGATCCTCCATTTCAATATATACTTAGTAACTTAGTTATAATGAGATGGATGCAGGAGAGTATTTTTATTGCTCTCCAGAATAATACGCACAAGTGCCAGTCTATTTCAAATCGCATATGAAATAACCCATATTGATATGATTAAATTTATCAATTCAATTAGAAAAGTATCAAAGGAAAATTATTTTTCAATATGTAATAGTGATTACAATAATAGGTCAGTAGGTATAATAACTTAGATTGAGGATCATGTTTCAGAGCAGTCCATTATTCTTCGATCTTGGAGAAATTGAGTAAAGTGCATAGAAATGAAAAGACTACTGGAAGGAGATTGTGGTAATTATACGATGCTAATTTTTATCTGTGCTCATCAATAGTTGAAAACCATAGAAAATATTAAGACTCAGATGAAAAAGGTTTTTGAACATTTTCTATACTCATATGGATACAAACCATACAATGTTATATATTTTTGAAATCAGAAAAAATTAAGCTTTCAGATAATGGAACAAAAATATAGTATTCCAATTAAAAAACATATCTTTGGGTCATAGCTCCGTAATTAAAATGATACAAAAAAGACGAGCACGCACACTGATTCTACGTAAAAAAGTGCCTGTATAATGTTTTAATTTCAGAGCTCTATCATCAGTATTAGCAGAGATATGAATTTTTTTCGATATCGACACTTTTCAATTTTCGCTTATAACTCGAAAACAAAGAAGGTAGCCAAAAATGAATACTTCTCTTGTTGTTTCTCAGAAAAAGACATCGAGAAGTGGGTATCAGATTTTGTCTATCTCCTCTGGTTTAAAAGTTTAGTACTAAAACATCAAATAAATACCCACCCTGTACAGAGTCACAGTCAACGGTTAACCGTGGTATTGTGAACACGTGTGACCTGAGTTGATGCGATAAACAGTGTTTCAATCTGTGAAATAAAACAGGTGAAAATAATTCGGATATGATGATATTTTATCGTATTAGGATTATTGAAACAAAATAATTTCACGAAATGAACATCCCTAATTCACAATTAAACAAAATGTCTTATTCAACTGCCGCTCGAAACCCAAATACCTACATCATTTCCAAAAAAGAACAAGGCATCATAATGAATGCTTCTGATTATACTAAAACCCTTTTATTTAACCAACTAAACCAGCACCAAATCATAATAGAAACAAAAAGCATAAAATCACAGAAAATCATTCACGGAAAAAAACATGGATAATGTCAAAAAACTACAGTGGAACTCCCTAACTCGAACTTCTCTATCTCGAAGAATTCTTCAAGTCGAATTTTCTGAGAAGCAAAAACGTTTTGACAACATCGCCATGTATTTCTTTCCCTATAAGTCGGAATTTCATAACTCGAATATTTCTGGAACTCGAACTGAAATTAGCAGTAACCGAAGCGGCAACTAAGCATAACTCGAATTTTTTGGAAAACGCGTCACTGCATTCGGGGAATTACCGAGCGGAGAGTCCGCCGACAGATCCAAACTTGTTTTTCTTAGTTTCCTTACGTACGTTGATCGCGCACGCGTCTATAAAATATCAGTTCTGATTAGTTACGTTGTGAAATTTAATACCTACGTCGGTTCGAGTCCAACTAAGTTGCACTTTTTTTTTTTGTATAAATTCATCTAGAATGTTTGGACATGCCAATAATTTAATTATTTTGACTCTAAAACTAAAAAAAATTTTTTTCATTATTTCAGAGGTCTGAACGAAAATTTGAATGACCGTAGTAACGAAACCGTTCGATATTTACACTCTGTTTTCATATTCGTGATTGATATTTCAAGAAGTGTTTGTATATCTTAAGTAAGATTTATAGGTTATGTACCCTCAACTCTGTTATCTAGTGCAATAATAATAATAATAATAATTGTATAAAATTTCATCATTTCTAAGAATTTTTTCATCGCTGTAGACATGAAAAAAAATTTTGTGTTCGATTTATGAAAAAATTTTTGCACAGAAATTCTTAGACAATCGTGTTCGTTCAGAAATAAGAAAAGAGTCAATTTGACACCGCAAAAAAAAATGAAACATTGCAGGCCATTTTTGTCAATTTTTTTCGGAATTCGTCAACTTTTTGAAATAGAGGACCCAAAAATAATGAGATTTGACCAAAAACCTTTACTGAAGTGTTATACATAACTGACCACGCTCATAAGAATCTTGCTCAAAAATGATGTTTGGCACCCTGGATCTCGCTTATGATTCTCCTGATGTCACAAAAATCTATGTTGTCCAGTTTATGACGAAACACCCTGTATAACGTTTTTTTTTAATTGGTCACCCTCAACTCAGTCCAGTTTCCCGTATTTCGAATTTTCCGTAACTCGAAGTGAAACTACTGGCCCTTGGAGATTCGAGTTAGGGGAGTTCCACTGTAATTGAGGGTGATCCCTCCCTGTCGTAAACAGACTTTTTTCGAAGGACCTTGATGACTTTTATGTAAAATTGAATGAAAATTACTTTTGATTGCGAAACACCCTCAAATTCTTGGACTTACCCATTTGTGGTGTGGTTGTGGTAATCCTTGAGAGCGCTCTCACCATACACTGCAGAACTCCACTTCTTTCTACATACACTGCAGAACTCTACTTCAAACTCGTATGATCGTTAAATCAAAATAAAAGTTTCCCAAAATTTGGAATCGATAAGCCGTCGATAGCTGTATTGTATACATATATGTTCGCATTCAAAATCTCGAAGCATACTGACTTCCTTGGCCTTGCGTATCGCAACACCTTTTCTGTCCAAAAAAAAAAGAAAAGCGCGTTTCGCTGTTTATAAAACAAACCCGAAATTTAAATTAATAAATAAAGAAAAATAAGGTAACCCTGTTTACAACACTCCCAATTTCCATACTCTTTCGAATCCATAGATACCTTCTTAATGATAGCTGTAAATCCAAAGATCCATTAACTGAAAGCTAAAAAAAACTAGTGATTTCAGCCGACTTATTCACACTCTAAAAGAAATATTATGCTCACTTGTCAAGTAAAACTGCAAAATCGAAATGTACAAGGATTATAAATAAACTAAAAGGACAACTTGGACAATGAAGAAAATGAAACCAGTAGTAATTGGAGCGAATGCCTCACAAGAATGCGACAAATAATGTCTTAATAAATCTTCACAGTAGCACAGTGGAATTGTCACGGTTTTTACCAGCGACTTGAAAACATACAACGCTTACTAATTGAGCATGCTATTGATGTACAATATGTCTACAGGAAACTTTTCTAAAGGATGATAACCAGCCACATCTCAAAAATTATAATGTATATAACCCGAATCGACAAAATGGAGCCAAAGCCAGCGGTGGAGTAGCCACCTTTGTTCATGAAAAATATCACAGTGAACAGATTCCAATTTCGAGTGAGCTTGAGACAATGCAGTGACCATTCAAACTAAAGTAAAAATCACCTTATGCCACATACACTGATCAACAATTGGTAGGGATCACTTATGAACTTCTCTTCATTTGTATTTTGTTCAAGTTATCTCGTGAATATCTGTACATTATAATTATGTTCTCTAAGGAAAAAGTAGGATGTTTTGAGTTGATTATATCAAAGTCTTCCTCACTTCATCGGCTCTTGTTCACAAAATCGATATTACCTGTAGGCTGTTACAGGTGGAGTGAAAAGCAATGTGGTATTTGTTATTAAATCTGTTTTTCTCTCTCGTTCAAACACATAAGGTGACAATATTGAAGAAATGAGAAACAATCGTTTGGTCAACTCCGATGGACGTATTCTTGCTGGGAGGGAAAGAGGTCGAAGGTATGCAGAACAGTTTATGGTACCCACCACAGCTTTTGGCGGAGTTCTATATGTGTATGGGAGGCATTTGTTTGAACAACGCACAGAGTTGGTTGTTCTGCAGAACACCACCATGACCAGCCAGAGATATCACGATATGATTATTGAACCCATATTGTTCCGTTTGCGGCTGCCGTGGGCGAGAATTACATTTTAATTGACTATAATGCCCGTCCACACCGTAGTCGACTGGTTAATGAAGCGCTAGAAACTCATGCTATTGATAGGATGGACTGGCCAGCTCGCTCTCCAGACATGAATTGCATCGAACATGTCTGGTCTGAGATGTCTAGACAATTGTCAACCTTAGAACAACCGATCAATAACCTGGAGGACCTTTCTAACGCTTTACGGGATATTTGGACGAATTTGCCCCAAAATTTTATGATCGTTTGATCGAAAGTATGCCTCGTAGGATAGAATGCTTGAGACGAGCGTGGGGGACCCACTAGGTACTGCTTAACCGAAACTTCAGCCTTCTTGTGGTTTCAATCATAAAATTTTTATGTTATTCAAACACAGAATTTTGAGTGTTCCTAATAAAGTCTTTTTTTCTCTCCCAACTTTCCATTTTTCATTCTTTCTCAACTGAACCATATTATCAACTGAAAATACTATGATATCTGACTAAATTATAATCTTGGAGCGAATATTTCAGAAATAAATTTAGAACAAGTAAGTGATCCCTATCAATTGTTGAGCAGTGTATATCTTCCACCAAATATTGAAGTATCGGACAACAGTTACTTGATATATAATTTGTTGGAAAAAACACATATTTACGATGGTGCTAAACTAACACCCTTTTTGGAAATCTGAATGTAAAGAAGCCATAAGAAACTCTAAGAAAGCGTTTTATAAACTACGGAAACAGAATACCCCAACCAATCTCATTGAATTCAAAAAGAAGCGAGCTAATGCTAGATTGAAATGGAAAGAAACCAAAAAGAAAGCATGGAGAGAATTTGTTAAAACCTTAACCAATTCCACTAGAAACAACCGAGGTATGGAACAAAATAAAAACAAAAAAAAACATCGTCTGAAATACACTCCCTTAAAGATCCCAATGGTGTGATAATAACTGATAAAAAGGACATTTCAAATTGCTTAGCGAGACATTTTCAAAGTCAGTCATCGAATTCTAGCTACAGTCCAGAGTTTCTTCAGTATAAAAAACAGAAAGAACAAGCAGAAGAAGATGAAGATACGGATGAAAAATTAGCCAAATTGGTCTACCTATCACTATACAAGAACTCCGGGATGCTATAAACTCAAGCAAAACAGCTCACCTGGTCCAGACAATATACCAACCATTTTTATAAAGAACTACCAGAACCTGCCTTTTAATGTCCTTCTAGAGATATATAATATAACAAAATATGGCTAGACAGTGGTTTTCCCACTACTTGGAGAAACGCTACATCATCCCAATTCATAAGCCTAATACGCAAGCCCAAGACCATAAAAATTATAGACCTTATCTCTTACATGTAATATGATCAAAATTTTGAGAGAATAATTAACAACAGACTCTGGGGGTACCTTGATTAAAAACAACCTGATTAGTAATGAACAAAACGGTTTCAGAAAACATAGATCCACTCTTGACGATCTAGTACAGTTCCACACAGAAATACTGGATGCTTTCGCAAACAACCAAGAAATCACCGCTGTCTTTCTCGACATACATAAGGCATTTGATTTAACCTGGCGACACAAGATACTGAAAACTTTGAAATCCTGGAATATTGATGGGAAGATGTACCGATTTGTAAAGAATTTCCTAAATCGAAGAAAGTTTAAAGTAAGGATTGGAAACGAATTCTCAGAAACACACATTCTCGACAATGGAGTCCCTCAGGGATGTGTAATCAGCACAACCTTATTTATAATAGCTTTGAACGATATAATAGATATTATCAATGCTCCAGTCAAAATATCAATTTATGCTGACGATCTCCTTATATACTGCAGAGGCTACAGAGGACAGACTGTTATAAAACTTCTACAGGATGCAATCAATCGCTTAGAAAATTGGAGAAAAACTTCTGGTTTCACTTTCTCAGTCGCAAAAACAAAAATGATGACGTTCACGAAGAAAATACAACTTATCACCTGGAGCTATACGGTAACCCTATCGAAAATGTTGAGCACTATTCTTTCTTGGGGATGACATTTGACTCCAAACTGACTTGGAAATCTCATGTTGTCCAGCTGAGATCGGAATGTCTCAAACGACTAAACATCATGAAGGTATTAGCAAACAGTCACTGGGGAGCAGACGAGCAAACTCACTTACATTATACCGTACTCTCATTAGATCCAAATTAGACTACGGATGTAAAATCTATGCCTCCGCCAGTAAATCCACCCTCAAAAAGCTCAAGAGCATACAGATCACCGCATTAAGGTTGGCTATTGTGCCTTAAGAACAAGCCCTTCATTAAGAGAGAACACCTTTATGCCATAGAAAACAATCCCTCCAACTCACTTATGCAGCAAGAATATCTGCCGATACCACCAACCCCGTAAGAAATTATATTGTGTCAGAAAAGATTGTCGCATATCCACGATATTGGACACATCGTGCAACCCGATAGTGCGTACGCCGGTGGTAGTGATGACGCAAATTGCAAACCCTGGGACGACAAATCCGTAAGGTGACGTGTCGAGATTGCGCGGAATCTTATGGAACTTTCTAGAAGATTTTGGCTTGGGTGCGTGGGTACTAATAGTTGGCGTGGGTTGAATTGTATAGTTGTAAAAAAGTTGGTTGACAAAGACACTGATGAACAGTTGGTCATAATTGCATTGTTGGTTTTATGTAATTGTTGGTGATTAAAGTAGTGTATATAGTTCATTGGTGTTTTATTAAATATATTGGAGGGTAATTGGTTAAATACCCCACATAAATTTGGTCCAAACGAGCCGGATATTAGTTCAGTTTTTGGAAATACATCGAAGAAACGCCATTTTGTTGGATTACGGCGTCATTCTTATCGAAGTGTTGGATTGAAGTTGGAAATTTCTATTGGAAGTAGCTGGAACGAGACTAGGCAAACCAAGACGAGGTACTAGCAGTTGGATTTACCTGTGCACCTGAGATTGAGATTGGATTAGTGAGGAGTCGGCGCCGTGAACACCTGTGGACGGCGTACCTATCTACCTGATCATTGTTGGAGTACAGGGACAAGCGCTGGGGAATTGCTGGAAATTGGAGGAAAATTGCAGGTACTGGTTGGCAAAATTGGTGAGTTCCTTTAATTAATTCCTTATCTATCCTTATTGCCTTTTCTGCTGTGTTGTTGATAAATAAAATAAATATGAATTCCGAAATGAGAAATCTTGTTAGAAAAAGGGTTCAGTCAAAAGTAAATTGACCAGTTTCACTAAATTCCTGGTCAATTTGATGATAAAAATAATGTTAGTGAAATTTTATTCGAGGAATTAAATAAAAGATTCCTGGTTTGTGAAAATCTTTTACGGGAATTTGACGTGATAAATGACCAAATTGAAAATTTAATTGATGATGATGAATATGAAAGTGTTCTTGATGAAAGAACACTTTTTGAAAATGAATATTTAAAATAATCTCAAAGGCAAACATGCTAATTAAAGAATTCGGAAGTAAATTTGATACGGCTAGAGGTAATTGTACGAGTAGTAATGGAGATAATAAAAGTGTGGATGGTTCTTCATGCTCTGGGTTGGCACCTCACTCACGGCCAGAATTGCCAGCTATTCCCTTACCATCCTTTTCAGGCAAAGTGGAAAATTGGTTGGAATTTAAAGATATGTTTGAGTCTTTAGTGCATCAAAACAATGTAATTTCAAATGTGGAAAAGTTTCACTACCTGAAAAGGGCAGTACAGGGAGAAGCATTGAAGGTGATTCAGTCGAGAAAGATACTTCTGAGAATATGAAATTAGTTGGCAATTGTTGTGTAGCAGATATGATGATATGCCAATGTTGGTGGAATATCATCTGGATAATTTGGTAAACATTTCTGATGTACATAAAGATTCCGCAACAGATCTAATGAATATGCTTGATACTATTAACGATGTGTTATATCATTTGGAAAATTGGAGGTCAATGTTAGCTCTTGGGATCCTCTCATCATTCATTTGTTGGTTAAGAAATTGGATCAAGCGTCATTTTTGAGATGGGAGGAGACAAGACCTACAAAGTAGTTGGCAAGTCTTGAACAGTTTAAACAGTTTCTTGATAAGAGAGTAGATACTCTGAAAATATTGAAAGAAAAAGAAGAAAGGAAAAGATAAAATGGTAAACAGATAAATAAAAATGATTTCAAGAATGGTAGTCGTAAAACTAATAAAACGTTCGTTTCAACTGAAGAAATGTGGTCGTCTGTGTGTAAATCTAATCATGTCATTAATAAGTGTCAAAAGTTTTGAAGATGAGGACTTACAATAGATATGAATTGGTTAAGAAGTTGAAACTGTTTAAAACTGTCTCAAGGCTAATCATATCAGTTCAAATTGTAATCATTCAGGATGTAGTAAATGTGGTAAAAGACATCATGAACTTTTACATTATGAACCGAAACCAATGGTAACTCTGATAATAACGTATGCCATAACGTTGATGAGCACGGTGGGGGTGCAGGTGTGACTCAAGGTCATTCCACCGAGTAAAGTCAGTATTTTGGATGATGGTATGGAAGTAGAAGGTGAAGTTCTACTGTCTACTGCGCTGGTGCAGATTCAAGGTGCTGATGGAAGGTGGCACAACTGTAGGGCACTCCTGGATAGTGGGTCACAGCCTAATTTAATTCTAAAATCTTGGTTGATAGGTTAGGTTTAGATAGACAGGCTGTGGAGATTTCAGTTGTTGGGATCGGTAGTAAGTCGACAAAAGTAGGTGATAGATGTCAGTTGAATTTACTGTCAAATATCACAAACTATCAAACTAAGTTGTCGTGTTTGGTAGTTGACAAGATTGGAGGTGTAACACCTAGTCGGCAGTTGGCTACTGATCATTTGAAAATCCCTAAAACCTACAGTTGGCTGATCCTAATTCAATAACCACAACAAATTGATTTATTGATAGGATCTGGATTGTTTTTCAATCTGTTATGTGTTGGGCAGATCAAGTTGGGGCCGACTCAGCCAACGTTACAGAAAACTAGGTTGGGTTGGTTGGTCACTGGTCCATTGGTATCCTTGAAGGCTGAAAGATTGACAAGCTTGCATGTTGGGTTCGTTGAGTTGCAGGAGGAACTTGTGAGATTTTGGCAGGTAGAGGAAGTTCCTAATGAAAGCATATATTCTTCTATTGAAGGCGAAGAGTGTGACAAATTATTTCAGGAAACAGCTGTTCGAGGATCAGATGGAAAGTTTGTAGTGGAGATACCATTCAAGGACTCATTGACGAAGTTGGGAGAATCTCGTCGTTTAGCAATAAAAAGGTTTCTTAATTTGGAGAAAAAGTTGGCAAGAAACCCTGTGATGGGAAAGATGTATAGGGATTTTATGTTGGAATATCAACAACTTGGACATATGTCAGTTGTAGATAGTTCAAGCGTTGGCGCAACCCTCATATTATTTGCCTCATCATGGGGTATTCAATGAAAATAGCCAGACTACAAAATTGAGAGTTGTGTTTGATGGAAGTGCCACCAGTGACACTGGGGTATCTATAAATGATCTTCAGTTCAATGGACCGAAACAGCAGGACGATCTATTTTTGATTTTGTTGAGGTTTAGGCAACATCAGATTGTAGTCTGCGCTGATATTGCTAAAATGTATCGGATGGTATGGGTGAAGCCAGAGCAGCGATCACTGCAGAAAATAATTTGGCGATTTTCTCCAGATGATGTACTGTCTGAATGGACGTTGAAACTGTGACTTATGGCACAAGATCAGCACCATATTTAGCCATCAGATGCCTAGACAGCTGGCTATGGATAATGTGGACAAGTGTCCAGATGGGTCTAAGGTCATCCTGAGGGATTTTATGTTGATGACTTGTTAACAGGAGCAAGTTCAGCAGAAAACCTTGTGGAAATGTCACAAGGTAACTGACATACTGAAGTCAGGTGGTATGGTCCTTCGAAAATGGGTATCGAATAATGAATATGTTCTGAATGAGTTGTCTGTTAATGAAAAGCCAACACAAAAAGAGTTTGGTGAAGAACACTCAACTAAAACCTTAGGTTTGTGGTGGAATTTTAAGGATGACACATTAAGGTATTGTGTTGAATTTTCTTCTAACAGTCAGAAGGCTACCAAGCGGAGTGTTTTGTCAGAAATATCGAAGATTTTCGATCCCCTAGGTTTGGTAGGCCCGGCTGTAGTATTGGCTAAGATACTCATTCAGAAATTATGGCAAGAGAATGTGGGTTGGGATGACGATTTACCTGATCATTTGGAAACTGAATGGCTTCGAATAAGAAGTGAAATGTCTAGACTGACGGATCTAATTGTATCAAGGAAGGTTGTTAGTCATCAACGTGCAAAAATTGAATTGCATGGATTCTGTGATGCCTCTATGCAATCGTATGGAGCATGCGTTTATGTCAGGGCGTATTGGAAGACGGTACTGTTACTGTTGAATATTATGTTCAAAGGTTAAGGTGAGCCCTTGAAGAAATTGACAATACCACGATTGGAATTATGTGGTGCACTGTTATTGTCAAGGTTGATGGATAAAGTTCAAGGTGCTTTGACTTTGGATGTTGATGGGATTTGGTTATGGTGTGATTCAACAGTAGTACTGAGTTGGATAAATACGGCTCCACATAAACTGCAAGTTTTTGTTGGTAACAGGATCTCTCAAATACAAGGCCTGACTGATGTTAACAACTGGAGATACAAGATCTAAGGAAAATCCTGCAGATATTTTGTCCAGAGGAATGTACCCTGAGCAGTTGATGGGGAATTCGTCCTGGTGGAATGGACCGAAATGGTTGCCTGGACAAGGCAGAATGGTTGGCTCTATCACAACCTATTTGGTTGAAGGAGATTCCAGAGTTGAGGGTCAATATTGTTTCCGTCTCTCCCAACAAACAGTTGTTTATTTTGAGAGGTTCAGCTCTTTGTCGAAGTTGCAACGGGCAATTTGTCATATACTTAGGTATATCAATAGATTTAGGAATGTACAGTCTATTGATGAGAGTTTTCTCACCTCTTCAGAGCTGGAATATGCTATGCTTGTGTTGGTTAAGATAGCTCAGCAGGAGATGTTCGAGAAAGAGGTCGAAGAACTCTCGAAAAATATTATATAAAGAGTAGAAATCTACAAAAGTTGAGTCCTTTTGTCGATGACAAAGGGCTGATAAGGGTTGGAGGACGCCTGGAATTATCCAGTGCAAATTCTCAAAGAGGCATCCGCTTCTTCTGATGTCTAAACATCCATTTACGAAATTGTTGGTAGAGATGGAACATCAGCGACTTTTGCATGCTGGTCCTCAATTGGTGCTCTCCTCATTGAGAGAAAAATATTGGCTAGTTGGTGGTAGGAACTTGGTTCGTGCCTGCATTCACAAATGCATAAAATGTTTTAGAGCAAAGCCAATTCCACTGGAACAGATAATGGGTCAATTACCGAGGGACAGAGTTAATCCTGCACCTCCATTTGACGTCAGTGGAGTTGACTATGCTGGTCCTTTTTTGGTCAAGGACAGATATGGCAGAGGTTCAAAGACCTCAAAGAGTTACATTTGCGTTTTTATCTGCTTCACAACAAAGGCTTACATTTGGAGCTGGTTACAAGCCTTTCCACCGAAGCATTTATTGCATGCTTTCGAAGGTTTTCAGCTCGACGGGGAAAACCTTCGAAGGTTTTTCTGATAACGGTTCCAATTTCATAGGTGCAAAAACGGAACTGAAAGAACTATGCACATTTTAAAAGGTAACGCAAATGAATTAAGTAACGGAATTAATCGCGAAGGGGTCAATTGGTCATTTATCCCTTCAAAATCACCCAATTTTGGTGGATTGTGGGAGTCCGGAGTACGCTCCTGTAAATTTCATTTAAGAAGAATTTTAGGGAATGCTGTTCTCACTTATGAGGATTTGAGTACAGTTTTGACTCAAATAGAAGCAGTTTGAATTCCGACCCCTCACTCCTATGTCCTCTGATCCTAATGATTTCGAGGCCCTTACTCCTGGACATTTCCTTATTGGTCGTCCACTCACCTCTTTGCCAGACCCTGATTTGCAGCATATTGCCATGAATCGGCGGTCAAGGTATCAGCATCTGCAAGTGTTGCTGCAGCAATTCTGGTCACGATGGTCCAGAGAGTATTTGCCAGAACTGCAGAAGAAAACCAAGTGGACGAAGGAGCAGCCTAATTTAGAAGAAGGACAGTTGGTTGTAGTGAAGGACAATAATCTTCCACCTATGAGGTGGCAGTTGGGTAGGGTGCTTAAGGTGTATGAAGGACCTGATAACAAAGTGCGTGTAGCAATAGTGAAGACCTCTGATGGTACATAAAGAGGCCCATCACGAAATTATGTCCGTTGCCAATGACTTCATAGTGAAGCAAACGGTGTTGAAATTATATTTCAAGGTGGGGGTATATGTCGCATATCCACGATATTGGACACAATCGTGCAACCCCGAATAGTGCGTACCGCCGGTGGTAGTGATGACGCAAACTTGCAACCCTGGGACGACAAAATCCGTAAGGGTGACGTGTCGAGATTGCGCGGGAATTATGGAACTTTCTAGAAGATTTTGGCTTGGGTGCGTGGGGTACTAATTAGTGGCGTGGGTGGGTTGAATTGTATATAGTTGTAAAAAGTTGGTTGACAAAGACACTGATGAACAGTTGGTCATAATTGCATTGTTGGTTTTATGTAATTGTTGTGATTAAAATAGTGTATATAGTTCATTGGTGTTT
>JACDNR010000049.1:0-28286 GCA_013421045.1 Propylea japonica | reverse complement strand
TATGATGATTGATGCAATCAGGTAAGTAAAATCAACAGTCCTGATGTAGATTTCGTAATCGAAACTTCAATGTTGTAGATCGATAATTAAACCTCCGGTAGGAACCCTAAAAATTACAATCTCACATGTAACAAAATATAAATGAATATAAAAAGGGTTCTTATAAATTTGGACAGAATCTGAGTATTATGAACGAAACGACAATAATTTCTGTTCTAAAACGGTAATTTTGAATTTCTGATTGACAAATCCTTTCAGGTCAACAACGAAATACCAAATGAAAAATCTGGAATGTCTCCTATCAACTACTGATCAGATAAGAAATAAGAGAGCCATGGTCCATGGACACCAATCGCCACCTGTCTTTTATTTATTGTTACTCATATTAATGAAATATATTCTGCATATTTATTAATTCATTTCAATTATTCCCGCAAGATGGATCGAGGAAGAGAAGAGGAAAATCATTTCTGATTTCAAAATCAACCAATTTTATATGTTAGAAAAGAAAATAATTTTGAACCGTTACAATACCCCTCTCCTTAAAAAAAATTATGAAAGTTATAATTTTTTATGAATACGTACGCGTTGAGTTATATTTTGATTATAATGCCATTTAACAACCCTACATATTCATCCATACTTATTCAACTAGTTTCTACTAACTACTAACTAATATTTGCCGCGGCCACGGCGTTTTCCTAATAATAAACTTTTACCTCTAATCAATTATTCCTAATTTAGCCTTCTTTCTAATCAAATTCTTCACTAACCTATTTATCTAAACCTATCAATTATAGCATCTCATTCTATAATTGCGCCTTATATACAACATTTGGATAAATCCTGTGCAAGTTCGAAACAAACATGCCTAAAGTATTAACGACATGAACATAATAGAAAAATTTTACGAAACGGAAATATCGGAATTTGAACCGAATATGGCTTCAAATCCTTTATGTGCCATTTTCCATCTTCCCGACCCATCTAGGTGTTCTAAGATATAACATAGTCCTGAAATTTTGCACCGAACTCTACGCAAGACGTATTTTGAGACTAATTTAGATGAAAAATTTTTCGTCGCATCCGAGAGAACCTTGTTCCCCCGACGCCAAAACCTTTTCTCCGACTTGGAAATGGTGATTTCTTGTACGTAAGTTGAACGTTCGAACATTCTTACAATATGCATTATGTAGCTTTTTCTTGATATCAGCAAAGATACTCGATAATGGCCCGGTATTAGTCGCATACGCATCCCTGTCACCAGAAGCAACTTTATACCCTCAGTAGAATCTACCTGACCATAATATTTCCCATTAGCAGGGACATATCTGCCGAAATTCAAAAAAACGGGCGAATAACCAGTCACCTCATGTTTAGCGGTATTCAATGCGAAGGCGATTTTCTGAAGTTCCCTATCCCATTCTTTATGGTTATTTTCTTTAATATAACATCGGATGGTAGTACCTATTGTTTGATTCGACCTCTCCACAAATTACATTGCGGCGAATAAACCGGAGTGAACCAAATTTTTGAACACAGTAAGACTTAGCTAAATTTTTCATTATGCGGCCTGCGAACTGAGTGCCGTTATCACTGATTATAAATTGAGGAACACCGAACTTTAAGAAAACATCTGACTCTAGAAACTTCGCAATATTTTCTGCAGTAGCCTTGCGTAAAGGATGTAAAATTACATATTTTGTGAACCAGTCCGATATTACCAATAGAAATGTATTACCGCTTTTCGATCTGGGAAAAGGACCCATCAATCTACCGCGATAACTTGCCAGGAAAATTAACGTTTTTCTCTTTACCCAATCAGCCTAAACCTGGTTGATTATATATTTTATTGGCACCACATATCTTACATTGTTTGATGAATTTATTAATATCTGCTCGCATTTTAGGCAATAGTAAAGTTCTTTTACTCGAGAGAAAGTTTTAAATGAGCCAAGATGACCACAAGTAGAAGGTTCATGGCATAACTTCATTATTTTTTGACGTTCATGTTTAGGGACTACTATTTTCCATTCGGGAATATTCGATTCAACAGGTATGTTTGAAGGAACTAACTTATAAAGCAAATTATCTTGTAATTTCCATTGGGGGTAGTTATTTTCGTTAATTTTATTTTATAACACATTTTAGTATACCATTTGTCCGAATCGTCTACTTCGATTGATATCGTGTTAACCTCTTGAGATTCATAATACGCGACAAAAAGTCAGGAACGACATTATTTTTCACCTTTCGGTGAATCAACTCAAAATCATATTGTCTCAATCGAACGGCCCATCTCGAGAGCCTACCAGACGGGTTGGATTTTTTACTAGCCATATAGAGAATAGTGATCAGTTATGACCGTAAATTCAACATATGGTCTGAATTTTTCCAAACAAAGATTAACGCGAGCAATTCTCGTTCTGTGGTTAGTGTAATTTCGTTCTGCTCGTGAAAGAGAACGACTAGCGTATGCTATCACTTTTTCTTTGCCGTCGTGAATTTGTGTAAGTACACCACCTACTCCGGTAGCAGATGCATCGCTCTGTATTGTGAAGGGCAGATCAAAATTCGGAGAAGTTAGAATAGGCGAAGCCACTAAGCCTCTTTGATTTTAAAAAATGCTTCCTCAGCTTGAGGAGTCCACGAAATACTCTGACGTTTTTTCTTACCTTTCAACAAATCATTTATGGGCGAGAGTAATGTGGAAAATCTTTAATAAAGGATCTATACCACGAACACATCCCAACGAATCGCTTAATTTCCGTGCTAGTATTAGGACGGGGAAAATTAACCATACAAGAAACCTTGTCTGGATCGGTTCTTAAACCGTTTCCATCAACTACATATCCCAAATTTCAGGGAGCGTCTGAAAAATTGACATTTTTCTAAGTTTATAGTTAAATTAGCTTCCTTGAGACGATTGAGAACTTCTTTAAGAAGAGAGACGTGTTTCTCTCAAAATTATCTGAAATAATTATTATATCATCAAGGTATACAAAATCTTACCCTCAAATTTGGGACCAAAAGTTTATCTACCAAACGTTGTTGTGTTTGTGCGCTATTTCTCAAGCCAAAGGAGTGACAGTAAATTGAAACAAACCTCTACCAGGTATGCTGAATGCAGTTTTTTCTTTAGAACTTATTTCTAACGGAATCTGCCAAATGATTTCTTAGATCGATACTACTTATAAATTTAGCTCCTGAAAGACTACTCAATATGCTATCTATCCGGGGAAGCGGATAGGAATCATGTTTAGTTAACTCGTTAAGTTTGCGCCCATCGAAACAAAATCTATATTCTCCACCCTTTTTCTTTACCAAGATAACAGGGCTGCACCAGGGAGAGTTAGAAGGTTCTACTACGCCTAAACGCAACATTTCATCTAATTCTTCTTTTAACTTTCTCAACATCTATGGCGACATCGACATATTGATATTAAGTCGAAATGGTTGAGCATTGCCTGTATCTATCGTGAGAGAAATTTTATCGGTACGTCCCAATCTATCTTTGCTACTAATTTTATCAAATGACCGCAATAAATTGTCCACTACATGCTGTTTATCCACAGATAAATTCTCTAAGTTATTTACTTCTTTCATAAGTCCAGCATAAGAATTTGAAGTGAGTAAAGAAATATTTTTCTTTGAACGTTCCAAGAACCCTGAAGATAATCTATCCTTACGCCGAACCTCTGACAGAAGCTACCGAAAATAAAATCATGTTTGAGACTAGGTACAGTTAGTGCCTCAATTATATGACATTCATTATCAATGACAATAGGCAGATGTACGAGACCAGTTATTCGTTGCTCTGTATTATCTGCTGTAAAGACAAATTTTGTTTTGGATGTGAAAATTTTTAAATTCAAAAAATTTTATTAATTCAATTCCCTTTTTACCTAGAATTGTTACATTAGAACCGGAATCTAACAAACCTACTACAGGATGATCTAATATTTTAACTTCTATGAACGGTCTGTTGTCGAAATTTCGTATTAGTATGTGGAAATTTCTTGAATTCTTCACCTTTTTTAAAACACGGTAGTTTAGAACTGGTGGCCTTAGGAAAGAATAATGGGGACGATTCTTGGCCTTCGAAATGCGCCCCATCAATTAGTTTTTTGAACATCGCGAGCAAGTGTTGACAGTAACGTTAGATAAACCGCAGCGATAACAGAATTTAGACTTCTTAGATTTACACTCGTTATAAAAATGTCCCTTCTTACGACAATTCCAACATTCGAGATTATTTCTGTAGCCGTAATTATTATTTTGATCATCTACTACGGACAATCTAGGAAACTGTGATTCGTCTATTTCTAAATAATTTCATCTTCCAAGCGTTTTACGATTTATAAAAGTTCTGAAACAGATGAAAATTCTACAGTTGCTACGGCTTTTCTATATTCTGGTATGAGACCATCACGAATATACTTCAATTTAGTTATTTCAACGGGAGTCCTAGACAATTGATTGAATAATTCATTCATTTTGGCGAAATAAATAACCACTGATTCATTCCTCAATTGAACTCTACTTTTAATATTATCCCAAAGTTCATCATCAAAATAGGGTGATCTGAAATCTCGTTTAAGTGCTTCTACTAAAGCATCCCAATCTTTAACATCTCCAACTATTTGTCGAAACCAACATCTCGCATCGCCAATGAATAAATCTCTAGCGGAATCAAATAATTCTACCTTGCTTACATGTCTAGCTTTTCTCAATTCTTCGACATTGTCTAAAAATGACGATAAGGTACTTTTATCACCAGAAAATGTTTCGCCCCATTTATAAACTGGAATAGATTTAAACTGCGACGGACTAGATGAGGATTGAACATTAGATACACCGTGTATACAAGAATTTGACGCGCTAGCACTGTTATTGATATCAGGCGATTCATCAGATATTTTATCGTATAGATCAGCTTCTAGACTAATGCAGGCTGCGAATGTTTCATTTTTGAAAGACAAACGTTCTTGTTCATCCCCTGCACCCTTGATAATTGGTAAACGAGAAATTCTCCCCAACACATGAACTAGACGTGATTTGCTCTTTTGAAAACTGAATCTTCTTTATTACCCTCAAATTCAATAACAAGTTGTGTTATTGATTCTAATGTTGAATTGATTTCGCTTTGCTCACTGTCAAACGAAAAGTTTGGATCGACTAACTGAAATTTTTCTACGGATTTTTGACGTTCAAATAATCTACGTAAAATCTTCCTCTTCTCATCCTGTCCTCTATTTGATACAACACCTCTAATTCTAAGTTCGTAATTAAGTTCATTTATCGCTAAATGAATAGGCTTAATTTCACTGTCCATTTTCGGAAATAAGAATGTAAATCGGGAAACTGATAACGCAATCAACAGTTAGCATAAAAAATTGGCAATATTGAAATAATCAATCATCACATGTAAAAAAAAATATCGAAAAGTTTGGTACATTACAACTATCAACAATGAAAAATAAATGGGTGTTAGTCAATAATTACAATATAAAATAATATTCGAAATTTTCAAATGATTATTTAAGAAAACAATGAGAAACTTAAAAATTCAAATAACAGCCCCACACGTTGGGCGTCAGATTTAATATAAAAAGGGTTCTTATAAATTTGGACAGAATCTGAGTATTACTGAACGAAACGACAATAATTTCTGTTCTGAACGATAATTTTGAATTTCTGATTGACAAATCCCTTTCAGGTCAACAACGAAATACCAAATGAAAAATCTGGAATGTCTCCTATCAACTACTGATCAGATAAGAAATAAGAGAGCCATGGACACCAATCGCCACCTGTCTTTTATTCATATTGTTACTCATATTAATGAAATATATTCTGCATATTTATTAATTCATTTCAATTATTCCCGCAAGATGGATCGAGGAAGAGAAGAGGAAAATCATTTCTGATTTCAAAATCAACCAATTTTATATGTTAGAAAAGAAAATAATTTTGAACCGTTACAATACCCCTCTCCTTAAAAAAATTATGAAAGTTATAATTTTTTATGAATACGTACGCGTTGAGTTATATTTTGATTTATAATGCCATTTAAAACCCTACATATTCATCCATACTTATTCAACTAGTTTCTACTAACTACTAACTAATATTTGCCGCGGCCACGGCGTTTTCCTAATAATAAACTTTTACCTCTAATTCAATTATTCCTAATTTAGCCTACTTTCTAATCAAATTCTTCACTAACCTATTTATCTAAACCTATCAATTATAGCATCTCATTCTATAATTGCGCCTACTACTAACTGTACGAGCTTATATACAACATTTGGATAAATCCTGTGCAAGTTCAGAAACAAACATGCCTAAAGTATTAACGACATGAACATAATAGAAAATTTTACGAAACGGAAATATCGGAATTTGAACCGAAATATGGCTTCAAATCCTTTATGTGCCATTTTCCATCTTCCGACCCATCTAGGTGTTCTAAGAGATAACATAGTCCTGAAATTTTGCACCGAACTCTACGCAAGACGTATTTTGAGACTAATTTAGATGAAAAATTTTTCGTCGCATCCGAGAGAACCTTGTTCCGACGCCAAACCTTTTCTCCGACTTGGAAATGGTGATTTCTTCTACGTAAGTTGAACGTTCGAACATTCTTACAATATGCATTATGTAGCTTTTTCTTGATATCAGCAAAGATACTCGATAATGGCCCGGTATTAGTCGCATACGCATCCCTGTCACCAGGAAGCAACTTTATACCCTCAGTAGAATCTACCTGACCATAATATTTCCCATTAGCAGGGACATATCTGCCGAAATTCAAAAAAACGGGCGAATAACCAGTCACCTCATGTTTAGCGGTATTCAATGCGAAGGCGATTTTCTGAAGTTCCCTATCCCATTCTTTATGGTTATTTTCTTTAATATAACATCGGATGGTAGTACCTATTGTTTGATTCGACCTCTCCACAAAATTACATTGCGGCGAATAAACCGGAGTGAACCAAATCTTTTGAACACAGTAAGACTTAGCTAAATTTTTCATTATGCGGCCTGCGAACTGAGTGCCGTTATCACTGATTATAAATTGAGGAACACCGAACTTTAAGAAAACATCTGACTCTAGAAACTTCGCAATATTTTCTGCAGTAGCCTTGCGTAAAGGATGTAAAATTACATATTTTGTGAACCAGTCCGATATTACCAATAGAAATGTATTACCGCTTTTCGATCTGGGAAAAGGACCCATCAAATCTACCGCGATAACTTGCCAGGGAAAATTAAAGTTTTTCTCTTTACCCATCAAGCCTAAACCTGGTTGATTATATATTTTATTGGCACCACATATCTTACATTGTTTGATGAATTTATTAATATCTGCTCGCATTTTAGGCCAATAGTAAAGTTCTTTTACTCGAGAGAAAGTTTTAAATGAGCCAAGATGACCACAAGTAGAAGGTTCATGGCATAACTTCATTATTTTTTGACGTTCATGTTTAGGGACTACTATTTTCCATTCGGGAATATTCGATTCAACAGGTATGTTTGAAGGAACTAACTTATAAAGCAAATTATCTTGTAATTTCCATTGGGGGTAGTTATTTTCGTTAATTTTAATTTTATACACATTTTAGTATACCATTTGTCCGAATCGTCTACTTCGATTGATATCGTGTTAACCTCTTGAGATTCATAAATACGCGACAAAAAGTCAGGAACGACATTATTTTCACCTTTTCGGTGAATCAACTCAAAATCATATTGTCTCAATCGAACGGCCCATCTCGAGAGCCTACCAGACGGGTTGGATAGTTTACTAAGCCATAATAGAGAATAGTGATCAGTTATGACCGTAAATTTAACACCTTCAACATATGGTCTGAATTTTTCCAAACAAAAGATTAACGCGAGCAATTCTCGTTCTGTTACAGTGTAATTTCGTTCTGCTCGTGAAAGAGAACGACTAGCGTATGCTATCACTTTTTCTTTGCCGTCGTGAATTTGTGTAAGTACACCACCTACTCCGGTAGCAGATGCATCGCTCTGTATTGTGAAGGGCAGATCAAAATTCGGAGAAGTTAGAATAGGCGAAGCCACTAAAGCCTCTTTGATTTTAAAAAATGCTTCCTCAGCTTGAGGAGTCCACGAAATACTCTGACGTTTTTTCTTACCTTTCAACAAATCATTTATGGGCGAGAGTAATGTGGAAAAATCTTTAATAAAGGATCTATACCACGAACACATCCCAACGAATCGCTTAATTTCCGTGCTAGTATTAGGACGGGGAAAATTAACCATACAAGAAACCTTGTCTGGATCGGTTCTTAAACCGTTCCCATCAACTACATATCCCAAATATTTCAGGGAGCGTCTGAAAAATTGACATTTTTCTAAGTTTATAGTTAAATTAGCTTCCTTGAGACGATTGAGAACTTCTTTAAGAAGAGAGACGTGTTTCTCAAAATTATCTGAAATAATTATTATATCATCAAGGTATACAAAAATCTTACCCTCAAATTTGGGACCAAAAAGTTTATCTACCAAACGTTGTTGTGTTTGTGCGCTATTTCTCAAGCCAAAAGGAGTGACAGTAAATTGAAACAAACCTCTACCAGGTATGCTGAATGCAGTTTTTTCTTTAGAACTTATTTCTAACGGAATCTGCCAAAATGATTTTCTTAGATCGATACTACTTATAAATTTAGCTCCTGAAAGACTACTCAATATGCTATCTATCCGGGGAAGCGGATAGGAATCATGTTTAGTTAACTCGTTAAGTTTGTTCTCCACCCTTTTTCTTTACCAAGATAACAGGGCTGCACCAGGGAGAGTTAGAAGGTTCTACTACGCCTAAACGCAACATTTCATCTAATTCTTCATTTAACTTTCTCAACATATATGGCGACATCGGATATTGTCTAAGTCGAAATGGTTGAGCATTGCCTGTATCTATCGTGAGAGAAATTTTATCGGTACGTCCCAATCTATCTTTGCTACTAATTTTATCAAATGACCGCAATAAATTGTCCACTACATGCTGTTTATCCACAGATAAATTCTCTAAGTTATTTACTTCTTTCATAAGTCCAGCATAAGAATTTGAAGTGAGTAAAGAAATATTTTTCTTTTGAACGTTCCAAGAACCCTGAAGATAATCTATCCTTACGCCGAACCTCTGACAGAAGTCGCTTCCGAAAATAAAATCATGTTTGAGACTAGGTACAGTTAGTGCCTCAATTATATGACATTCATTATCAATGACAATAGGCAGATGTACGAGACCAGTTATTCGTTGCTCTGTATTATCTGCTGTAAAGACAAATTTTGTTTTGGATGTGAAAATTTTTAAATTCAAAAATTTTATTAATTCAATTCCCTTTTTACCTAGAATTGTTACATTAGAACCGGAATCTAACAAACCTACTACAGGATGATCTAATATTTTAACTTCTATGAACGGTCTGTTGTCGAAAGTATTAGTATGTGGAAATTTCTTGAATTCTTCACCTTTTTTAAAACACGGTAGTTTAGAACTGGTGGCCTTAGGAAAGAATAATGGGGACGATTCTTGGCCTTCGAAATGCGCCCCATCAATTAGTTTTTTGAACATCGCGAGCAAGTGTTGACAGTAACGTTAGATAAACCGCAGCGATAACAGAATTTAGACTTCTTAGATTTACACTCGTTATAAAAATGTCCCTTCTTACGACAATTCCAACATTCGAGATTATTTCTGTAGCCGTAATTATTATTTTGATCATCTACTACGGACAATCTAGGTAAACTGGAATAATTGTTAGAATTACCCTTATCGAACGGATTTTTATTCAACTGGAAACTGGATTTTTTTGGATATGTCCTCTTATGAGCACTACAAGAAGTAGGTTGTTCCCGTGATTCGTCTATTTCTAAATAATTCTCATCTTCCAAGCGTTTTACGATTTTTAAAAGTTCTGAAACAGATGAAAATTCTACAGTTGCTACGGCTTTTCCATATTCTGGTATAAGACCATCACGAATATACTTCAATTTAGTTATTTCAACGGGAGTCCTAGACAATTGATTGAATAATTCATTCATTTTGGCGAAATAAATAACCACTGATTCATTCCTCAATTGAACTCTACTTTTAATATTATCCCAAAGTTCATCATCAAAATAGGGTGATCTGAAATCTCGTTTAAGTGCTTCTACTAAAGCATCCCAATCTTTAACATCTCCAACTATTTGTCGAAACCAACATCTCGCATCGCCAATGAATAAATCTCTAGCGGAATCAAATAATTCTACCTTGCTTACATGTCTAGCTTTTCTCAATTCTTCGACATTGTCTAAAAATGACGATAAGGTACTTTTATCACCAGAAAATGTTTCGCCCCATTTATAAACTGGAATAGATTTAAACTGCGACGGACTAGATGAGGATTGAACATTAGATACACCGTGTATACAAGAATTTGACGCGCTAGCACTGTTATTGATATCAGGCGATTCATCAGATATTTTATCGTATAGATCAGCTTCTAGACTAATGCAGGCTGCGAATGTTTCATTTTTGAAAGACAAACGTTCTTGTTCATCCCCTGCACCCTTGATAATTGGTAAACGAGAAATTCTCCCCAACACATGAACTAGACGTGATTTTGCTCTTTTGAAAACTGAATCTTCTTTATTACCCTCAAATTCAATAACAAGTTGTGTTATTGATTCTAATGTTGAATTGATTTCGCTTTGCTCACTGTCAAACGAAAAGTTTGGATCGACTAACTGAAATTTTTCTACGGATTTTTGACGTTCAAATAATCTACGTAAAATCTTCCTCTTCTCATCCTGTCCTCTATTTGATACAACACCTCTAATTCTAAGTTCGTAATTAAGTTCATTTATCGCTAAATGAATAGGCTTAATTTCACTGTCCATTTTCGGAAATAAGAATGTAAATCGGGAAACTGATAACGCAATCAACAGTTAGCATAAAAAATTGGCAATATTGAAATAATCAATCATCACATGTAAAAAAAAATATCGAAAAGTTTGGTACATTACAACTATCAACAATGAAAAATAAATGGGTGTTAGTCAATAATTACAATATAAAATAATATTCGAAATTTTCAAATGATTATTTAAGAAAACAATGAGAAACTTAAAAATTCAAATAACAGCCCCACACGTTGGGCGTCAGATTTAATATAAAAAGGGTTCTTATAAATTTGGACAGAATCTGAGTATTACTGAACGAAACGACAATAATTTCTGTTCTGAACGATAATTTTGAATTTCTGATTGACAAATCCCTTTCAGGTCAACAACGAAATACCAAATGAAAAATCTGGAATGTCTCCTATCAACTACTGATCAGATAAGAAATAAGAGAGCCATGGACACCAATCGCCACCTGTCTTTTATTCATATTGTTACTCATATTAATGAAATATATTTCTGCATATTTATTAATTCATTTCAATTATTCCCGCAAGATGGATCGAGGAAGAGAAGAGGAAAATCATTTTTGATTTCAAAATCAACCAATTTTATATGTTAGAAAAGAAAATAATTTTGAACCGTTACAATTCAGATTTATGTCACGTAATTTTCACAAGGCGACAATTATGCGAACGGCAGCTGTTCGCCAGAGAGCATTTAGGTCGTGGGTTTATAATTTTTGAGACATTAAAATACTTTAATTTATGAAAAATGGGCGCCACTTGATTTAGCTCAAATTAACTAAGATTACTAAACTGTTTGAAAATCAAGAAACAAGCAGTTATGTGTGGTTAATTATTCAGGTGACAATGAATTAATGAAACGTTGATATTCTGGCAAAAAAATAGTATAATGTTCATATAGGGTTAGTAATTTCCACTGGAAGGCACGTAGGTAAATCACACACGCAGTTATGAAATGAGTACACCAAACTTTTCCTTGATGTTCAGGAATTCGCAGTTAAAAGTTATCACAGTTTTGTTTAATACTGGCCTTGATGTTAGAAGAACGAACGTGACAAAATGGCGGTAGCAGCAGTTCCAGGAATTCTACAGGTACATATATGATGATTGATGCAATCAGGTAAGTAAAATCAACAGTCCTGATGTAGATTTCGTAATCGAAACTTTAATGTTGTAGATCGATAATTAAACCTCCGGTAGGAACCCTAAAAATTACAATTCTCACATGTAACAAAAAATAATTATTAATATAAAAAGGGTTCTTATAAATTTGGACAGAATCTGAGTATTACTGAACGAAACGACAATAATTTCTGTTCTAAAACGGTAATTTTGAATTTCTGATTGACAAATCCCTTTCAGGTCAACAACGAAATACCAAATGAAAAATCTGGAATGTCTCCTATCAACTACTGATCAGATAAGAAATAAGAGAGCCATGGTCCATGGACACCAATCGCCACCTGTCTTTTATTCATATTGTTACTCATATTAATGAAATATATTTCTGCATATTTATTAATTCATTTCAATTATTCCCGCAAGATGGATCGAGGAAGAGAAGAGGAAAATCATTTCTGATTTCAAAATCAACCAATTTTATATGTTAGAAAAGAAAATAATTTTGAACCGTTACAATACCCCTCTCCTTAAAAAAAATTATGAAAGTTATAATTTTTTATGAATACGTACGCGTTGAGTTATATTTTGATTTATAATGCCATTTAACAACCCTACATATTCATCCATACTTATTCAACTAGTTTCTACTAACTACTAACTAATATTTGCCGCGGCCACGGCGTTTTCCTAATAATAAACTTTTACCTCTAATTCAATTATTCCTAATTTAGCCTTCTTTCTAATCAAATTCTTCACTAACCTATTTATCTAAACCTATCAATTATAGCATCTCATTCTATAATTGCGCCTACTACTAACTGTACGAGCTTATATACAACATTTGGATAAATCCTGTGCAAGTTCAGAAACAAACATGCCTAAAGTATTAACGACATGAACATAATAGAAAATTTTACGAAACGGAAATATCGGAATTTGAACCGAAATATGGCTTCAAATCCTTTATGTGCCATTTTCCATCTTCCGACCCATCTAGGTGTTCTAAGAGATAACATAGTCCTGAAATTTTGCACCGAACTCTACGCAAGACGTATTTTGAGACTAATTTAGATGAAAAATTTTTCGTCGCATCCGAGAGAACCTTGTTCCGACGCCAAACCTTTTCTCCGACTTGGAAATGGTGATTTCTTCTACGTAAGTTGAACGTTCGAACATTCTTACAATATGCATTATGTAGCTTTTTCTTGATATCAGCAAAGATACTCGATAATGGCCCGGTATTAGTCGCATACGCATCCCTGTCACCAGGAAGCAACTTTATACCCTCAGTAGAATCTACCTGACCATAATATTTCCCATTAGCAGGGACATATCTGCCGAAATTCAAAAAAACGGGCGAATAACCAGTCACCTCATGTTTAGCGGTATTCAATGCGAAGGCGATTTTCTGAAGTTCCCTATCCCATTCTTTATGGTTATTTTCTTTAATATAACATCGGATGGTAGTACCTATTGTTTGATTCGACCTCTCCACAAAATTACATTGCGGCGAATAAACCGGAGTGAACCAAATCTTTTGAACACAGTAAGACTTAGCTAAATTTTTCATTATGCGGCCTGCGAACTGAGTGCCGTTATCACTGATTATAAATTGAGGAACACCGAACTTTAAGAAAACATCTGACTCTAGAAACTTCGCAATATTTTCTGCAGTAGCCTTGCGTAAAGGATGTAAAATTACATATTTTGTGAACCAGTCCGATATTACCAATAGAAATGTATTACCGCTTTTCGATCTGGGAAAAGGACCCATCAAATCTACCGCGATAACTTGCCAGGGAAAATTAAAGTTTTTCTCTTTACCCATCAAGCCTAAACCTGGTTGATTATATATTTTATTGGCACCACATATCTTACATTGTTTGATGAATTTATTAATATCTGCTCGCATTTTAGGCCAATAGTAAAGTTCTTTTACTCGAGAGAAAGTTTTAAATGAGCCAAGATGACCACAAGTAGAAGGTTCATGGCATAACTTCATTATTTTTTGACGTTCATGTTTAGGGACTACTATTTTCCATTCGGGAATATTCGATTCAACAGGTATGTTTGAAGGAACTAACTTATAAAGCAAATTATCTTGTAATTTCCATTGGGGGTAGTTATTTTCGTTAATTTTAATTTTATACACATTTTAGTATACCATTTGTCCGAATCGTCTACTTCGATTGATATCGTGTTAACCTCTTGAGATTCATAAATACGCGACAAAAAGTCAGGAACGACATTATTTTCACCTTTTCGGTGAATCAACTCAAAATCATATTGTCTCAATCGAACGGCCCATCTCGAGAGCCTACCAGACGGGTTGGATAGTTTACTAAGCCATAATAGAGAATAGTGATCAGTTATGACCGTAAATTCAACATATGGTCTGAATTTTTCCAAACAAAAGATTAACGCGAGCAATTCTCGTTCTGTTACAGTGTAATTTCGTTCTGCTCGTGAAAGAGAACGACTAGCGTATGCTATCACTTTTTCTTTGCCGTCGTGAATTTGTGTAAGTACACCACCTACTCCGGTAGCAGATGCATCGCTCTGTATTGTGAGGGCAGATCAAAATTCGGAGAAGTTAGAATAGGCGAAGCCACTAAAGCCTCTTTGATTTTAAAAAATGCTTCCTCAGCTTGAGGAGTCCACGAAATACTCTGACGTTTTTTCTTACCTTTCAACAAATCATTTATGGGCGAGAGTAATGTGGAAAAATCTTTAATAAAGGATCTATACCACGAACACATCCCAACGAATCGCTTAATTTCCGTGCTAGTATTAGGACGGGGAAAATTAACCATACAAGAAACCTTGTCTGGATCGGTTCTTAAACCGTTCCCATCAACTACATATCCCAAATATTTCAGGGAGCGTCTGAAAAATTGACATTTTTCTAAGTTTATAGTTAAATTAGCTTCCTTGAGACGATTGAGAACTTCTTTAAGAAGAGAGACGTGTTTCTCAAAATTATCTGAAATAATTATTATATCATCAAGGTATACAAAAATCTTACCCTCAAATTTGGGACCAAAAAGTTTATCTACCAAACGTTGTTGTGTTTGTGCGCTATTTCTCAAGCCAAAAGGAGTGACAGTAAATTGAAACAAACCTCTACCAGGTATGCTGAATGCAGTTTTTTCTTTAGAACTTATTTCTAACGGAATCTGCCAAAATGATTTTCTTAGATCGATACTACTTATAAATTTAGCTCCTGAAAGACTACTCAATATGCTATCTATCCGGGGAAGCGGATAGGAATCATGTTTAGTTAACTCGTTAAGTTTGCGCCCATCGAAACAAAATCTATATTCTCCACCCTTTTTCTTTACCAAGATAACAGGGCTGCACCAGGGAGAGTTAGAAGTTTCTACTACGCCTAAACGCAACATTTCATCTAATTCTTCATTTAACTTTCTCAACATATATGGCGACATCGGATATTGTCTAAGTCGAAATGGTTGAGCATTGCCTGTATCTATCGTGAGAGAAATTTTATCGGTACGTCCCAATCTATCTTTGCTACTAATTTTATCAAATGACCGCAATAAATTGTCCACTACATGCTGTTTATCCACAGATAAATTCTCTAAGTTATTTACTTCTTTCATAAGTCCAGCATAAGAATTTGAAGTGAGTAAAGAAATATTTTTCTTTTGAACGTTCCAAGAACCCTGAAGATAATCTATCCTTACGCCGAAACTCTGACAGAAGTCGCTTCCGATAATAAAATCATGTTTGAGACTAGGTACAGTTAGTGCCTCAATTATATGACATTCATTATCAATGACATTAGGCAGATGTACGAGACCAGTTATTCGTTGCTCTGTATTATCTGCTGTAAAGACAAATTTTGTTTTGGATGTGAAAATTTTTAAATTCAAAAATTTTATTAATTCAATTCCCTTTTTACCTAGAATTGTTACATTAGCGGTATTCAATGCGAAGGCGATTTTCTGAAGTTCCCTATCCCATTCTTTATGGTTATTTTCTTTAATATAACATCGGATGGTAGTACCTATTGTTTGATTCGACCTCTCCGCAAAATTACATTGCGGCGAATAAACCGGAGTGAACCAAATCTTTTGAACACAGTAAGACTTAGCTAAATTTTTCATTATGCGGCCTGCGAACTGAGTGCCGTTATCACTGATTATAAATTGAGGAACACTGAACTTTAAGAAAACATCTGACTCTAGAAACTTCGCAATATTTTCTGCAGTAGCCTTGCGTAAAGGATGTAAAATTACATATTTTGTGAACCAGTCCGATATTACCAATAGAAATGTATTACCGCTTTTCGATCTGGGAAAAGGACCCATCAAATCTACCGCGATAACTTGCCAGGGAAAATTAACGTTTTTCTCTTTACCCATCAAGCCTAAACCTGGTTGATTATATATTTTATTGGCACCACATATCTTACATTGTTTGATGAATTTATTAATATCTGCTCGCATTTTAGGCCAATAGTAAAGTTCTTTTACTCGAGAGAAAGTTTTAAATGAGCCAAGATGACCACAAGTAGAAGGTTCATGGCATAACTTCATTATTTTTTGACGTTCATGTTTAGGGACTACTATTTTCCATTCGGGAATATTCGATTCAACAGGTATGTTTGAAGGAACTAACTTATAAAGCAAATTATCTTGTAATTTCCATTGGGGGTAGTTATTTTCGTTAATTTTAATTTTATAACACATTTTAGTATACCATTTGTCCGAATCGTCTACTTCGATTGATATCGTGTTAACCTCTTGAGATTCATAAATACGCGACAAAAAGTCAGGAACGACATTATTTTCACCTTTTCGGTGAATCAACTCAAAATCATATTGTCTCAATCGAACGGCCCATCTCGAGAGCCTACCAGACGGGTTGGATAGTTTACTAAGCCATAATAGAGAATAGTGATCAGTTATGACCGTAAATTTAACACCTTCAACATATGGTCTGAATTTTTCCAAACAAAAGATTAACGCGAGCAATTCTCGTTCTGTTACAGTGTAATTTCGTTCTGCTCGTGAAAGAGAACGACTAGCGTATGCTATCACTTTTTCTTTGCCGTCGTGAATTTGTGTAAGTACACCACCTACTCCGGTAGCAGATGCATCGCTCTGTATTGTGAAGGGCAGATCAAAATTCGGAGAAGTTAGAATAGGCGAAGCCACTAAAGCCTCTTTGATTTTAAAAAATGCTTCCTCAGCTTGAGGAGTCCACGAAATACTCTGACGTTTTTTCTTACCTTTCAACAAATCATTTATGGGCGAGAGTAATGTGGAAAAATCTTTAATAAAGGATCTATACCACGAACACATCCCAACGAATCGCTTAATTTCCGTGCTAGTATTAGGACGGGGAAAATTAACCATACAAGAAACCTTGTCTGGATCGGTTCTTAAACCGTTCCCATCAACTACATATCCCAAATATTTCAGGGAGCGTCTGAAAAATTGACATTTTTCTAAGTTTATAGTTAAATTAGCTTCCTTGAGACGATTGAGAACTTCTTTAAGAAGAGAGACGTGTTTCTCAAAATTATCTGAAATAATTATTATATCATCAAGGTATACAAAAATCTTACCCTCAAATTTGGGACCAAAAAGTTTATCTACCAAACGTTGTTGTGTTTGTGCGCTATTTCTCAAGCCAAAAGGAGTGACAGTAAATTGAAACAAACCTCTACCAGGTATGCTGAATGCAGTTTTTTCTTTAGAACTTATTTCTAACGGAATCTGCCAAAATGATTTTCTTAGATCGATACTACTTATAAATTTAGCTCCTGAAAGACTACTCAATATGCTATCTATCCGGGGAAGCGGATAGGAATCATGTTTAGTTAACTCGTTAAGTTTGCGCCCATCGAAACAAAATCTATATTCTCCACCCTTTTTCTTTACCAAGATAACAGGGCTGCACCAGGGAGAGTTAGAAGGTTCTACTACGCCTAAACGCAACATTTCATCTAATTCTTCATTTAACTTTCTCAACATATATGGCGACATCGGATATTGTCTAAGTCGAAATGCTTGAGCATTGCCTGTATCTATCGTGAGAGAAATTTTATCGGTACGTCCCAATCTATCTTTGCTACTAATTTTATCAAATGACCGCAATAAATTGTCCACTACATGCTGTTTATCCACAGATAAATTCTCTAAGTTATTTACTTCTTTCATAAGTCCAGCATAAGAATTTGAAGTGAGTAAAGAAATATTTTTCTTTTGAACGTTCCAAGAACCCTGAAGATAATCTATCCTTACGCCGAACCTCTGACAGAAGCTACCGAAAATAAAATCATGTTTGAGACTAGGTACAGTTAGTGCCTCAATTATATGACATTCATTATCAATGACAATAGGCAGATGTACGAGACCAGTTATTCGTTGCTCTGTATTATCTGCTGTAAAGACAAATTTTGTTTTGGATGTGAAAATTTTTAAATTCAAAAATTTTATTAATTCAATTCCCTTTTTACCTAGAATTGTTACATTAGAACCGGAATCTAACAAACCTACTACAGGATGATCTAATATTTTAACTTCTATGAACGGTCTGTTGTCGAAATTTCGTATTAGTATGTGGAAATTTCTTGAATTCTTCACCTTTTTTAAAACACGGTAGTTTAGAACTGGTGGCCTTAGGAAAGAATAATGGGGACGATTCTTGGCCTTCGAAATGCGCCCCATCAATTAGTTTTTTGAACATCGCGAGCAAGTGTTGACAGTAACGTTAGATAAACCGCAGCGATAACAGAATTTAGACTTCTTAGATTTACACTCGTTATAAAATGTCCCTTCTTACGACAATTCCAACATTCGAGATTATTTCTGTAGCCGTAATTATTATTTTGATCATCTACTACGGACAATCTAGGTAAACTGGAATAATTGTTAGAATTACCCTTATCGAACGGATTTTTATTCAACTGGAAACTGGATTTTTTTGGATATGTCCTCTTATGAGCACTACAAGAAGTAGGTTGTTCCCGTGATTCGTCTATTTCTAAATAATTTTCATCTTCCAAGCGTTTTACGATTTATAAAAGTTCTGAAACAGATGAAAATTCTACAGTTGCTACGGCTTTTCTATATTCTGGTATGAGACCATCACGAATATACTTCAATTTAGTTATTTCAACGGGAGTCCTAGACAATTGATTGATTCATTCATTTTGGCGAAATAAATAACCACTGATTCATTCCTCAATTGAACTCTACTTTTAATATTATCCCAAAGTTCATCATCAAAATAGGGTGATCTGAAATCTCGTTTAAGTGCTTCTACTAAAGCATCCCAATCTTTAACATCTCCAACTATTTGTCGAAACCAACATCTCGCATCGCCAATGAATAAATCTCTAGCGGAATCAAATAATTCTACCTTGCTTACATGTCTAGCTTTTCTCAATTCTTCGACATTGTCTAAAAATGACGATAAGGTACTTTTATCACCAGAAAATGTTTCGCCCCATTTATAAACTGGAATAGATTTAAACTGCGACGGACTAGATGAGGATTGAACATTAGATACACCGTGTATACAAGAATTCGACGCGTTATCTGATCAGTAGTTGATAGGAGACATTCCAGATTTTTCATTTGGTATTTCGTTGTTGACCTGAAAGGGATTTGTCAATCAGAAATTCAAAATTACCGTTTTAGAACAGAAATTATTGTCGTTTCGTTCAGTAATACTCAGATTCTGTCCAAATTTATAAGAACCCTTTTTATATTAAAAGGTGAGTCTCGTAAGACTATTATATTTTTGTTACATGTGAGAATTGTAATTTTTAGGGTTCCTACCGGAGGTTTAATTATCGATCTACAACATTAAAGTTTCGATTACGAAATCTACATCAGGACTGTTGATTTTACTTACCTGATTGCATCAATCATCATATATGTACCTGTAGAATTCCTGGAACTGCTGCTACCGCCATTTTGTCACGTTCGTTCTTCTAACATCAAGGCCAGTATTAAACAAAACTGTGATAACTTTTAACTGCGAATTCCTGAACATCAAGGAAAAGTTTGGTGTACTCATTTCATAACTGCGTGTGTGATTTACCTACATGCCTTCCAGTGGAAATTACTAACCCTATATGAACATTATACTATTTTTTTGCCAGAATATCAACGTTTCATTAATTCATTGTCACCTAAATAATGCACCACACATAACTGCTTGTTTCTTGATTTTCAAACAGTAATAATCTTAGTTAATTTGAGCTAAATCAAGTGGCGCCCATTTTTTCATAATTTAATTTAAATTCAAAAATAAATTATTTCGTAATGTAATAATTTGTAATTAACTCGAAGATTATGTAATAATGAATAAAATAAATGAGAGTATAATGAAAGACTTTGAAAATTTTTCGAAAATAATGACAGAAAAGTTGGGACGAATAAAGTGAAACGTTCACTAATATGTAAAATGATGATTTTGGACATTGCATATATTATAAAAAAAAAACATACTGATCAGGTGTTTCAGGACAGAAGAAAATTTGAAAAAAGTAATATTCATTTCGTTTCGTTACCAATATTCGCGAATCTACGACCGAAATGATTTCTAATTCACCCCAGACATCATAAAGGAAAAATCGGTACGAATACCTACTATACTTGAATCTTAAAAGTTTCAAATTCTGTCTGGCCAAATATCGGATGGATTATTTTGTATGAATTATTAAAAAAAATTGGTTTACTTTATAGAATTTAGTATGCTGTCATAAATTATATTTTTGGTATAAATGTTTTTGGAAAATTTCAGCAATTTACCCTGTTTTTTCGATTCATCTACTTTCACCTTTACGGCGTTCCAATTGCGAGCCCTTGAAAACGCAACGTAAAGTTGACCGTGTGAAAAAACCGGAGAACCAAGATAAATGCCTACTTTGTCAAATGTTTGCCCCTGAGCTTTATTGATAGTTAGTGCGAAGCAAACTTTTACAGGGAATTGTCTCCTTTTCAAAGTTATCGGCAGTGTTTTATCGGAAGAGGTAAGATCCATCCTATGGATGAAATGTATTCTTCCGCTAAAACGACCTATTACAATGTTCGTTTCTGGGGCAAAGAATGGCTCGTGTCGAAAGTTGTTCCGGCGTCAGAGTATCGAAACGGCCAAAAATCTCTCCGATGAGATTGTCGGTCAAGCAGTGTTCAGGCAGGCAAACGTCGTTATTGCTATCGTCCGTAACGCTTTCGTTAAGCAAACCTTGACCCAGTTGTTCGAGCCATCCAGCGAACTCCCTCTCACCCGTATCAACACGCATATTGACCTTCAGTTCCAACGCTTTGAAGTGAGCCCACGCATTACAATTTGTGAAAAAGAGTTCCACCTGCTCTACCCTGCCAGTTGCCACGGGTGGTAACTGTTTGACGTCACCTCTAAGAAGCACGCAAAGACCGCCGAACGGGCGACAGTCATTACGCAAATCTTGGAGGAGTCGATCTACAGCGTTTAACACGTGATAACTGGCCATGGAAACTTCATCCCAAATCATAACACGCAGTCTCCTCAAAGTGGCCGCTTCTTCTGATTGAGCCGTCATACATGAACGGGTGTCCGCATCCACGTTCAAGGGTAACTTGAACTTTGAATGAGCAGTACACCCGTCTTGAAGTAAAAGGGCCGGTGAAAGCGACGGCGATGGTTGAAACACCCCTTGTCCGACAGAAGGTCAATAAAGCATTGTACAGGTGAGTTTTACCTGTACCTCCGCTACCTCCTAAATAAAAGTAGCGGTCCGGAGCGTCATTTTCGATAGCAGTAACGACGCGGTCGAAAACATCCCGTTGCTCGGGGTTTAGCCTGGCCGGATCAAATTTAGCAGCTATCTCTGCGTTAACGCTGGCATCAATATCGACGTCTTCGTCGTCATCAATACCAACGCTAACGGGTCGATATTCTGGCAAACCAAAATCCTTGAGGCTTTTACCCAGATACCGCAGTATGTTTTCGATCCCGCGTAACGCACAGTTTTCCGCGTCCTCACCTGAGAGATTTTTTCTAAGAAAATCTTCGCACGTATAATGTTTAAAAGCCACCCAAAGGGCCAGAGGGTTTCCGACTTCGCAGTAGCATAACATGTATGCGAACATTTTTCGCATGCACTTCGGCATGTCAACCAAAGCTGCCTGCTCTAATGTTTTTTTCCACTCATCATCGGAAGCGACCAATAGCCTGATTCGGGCAGCTTCTTGAAATGTGGGATACACAATTCCATTATATGTACGAAGATCTTCGAAGGATTTCGCACCGCGTACGTATTGAAGCAAAATTCTTAAATGAAACTTTTCCACGTACTTCGGACTAATTGTGAACATCCGAGTAACGACAGATATGGATTTGGATCTTCTGCGCCATCTACCGTTCGCCCAGCTGTAGTGCAGGGGTATTTCGCAATAAGCGTACTGTGTCGCTCTCGGATCGTTCCCGTTCAACGCGAAGTACGCTTCCAAGAGGGAGAGTTTTCCGTCCTGTCTCCGTACGGCCGCCTCTTCTTCGCCTTCTACGAACCGAACGGGCTGTTCTCCAGGCAAATGAACAGATAATTGATAAACCGTGGGCGTGTTACCGTGGGTTGTGAAGGGTAACAACTTGAACGCTGCCTCACCGGCAGACAAATACCGGGAGTCGATGTACGCCCTGATCTCGTCAAATACCTGCTCGTTTTTCGCCTGGATCACCGCAGCCTCCGGTCCTTTGTTTATGTATTTAAAAACGTACTTAACCGCGCTCCGACGCTTGTAACAACTTCCACGTTAATGTGAGAATCGTACTTCATAGACAGGTACGGATTATAAGGAATTACGTCCCTATTATCCACTGTATACGAAATACCGTTCTTCATCAATGCTACACTGCGCCCATCATTTCTGCGTCTGTATATAGGCCGTCTTCGGTCTATGACGGTATTTTCCGAATAATCTTTGGGATAGCGCTTGGTACACACGCCCTCTTCCATACAGGGTGAATTTGGAAATTGATCACCGCAGGGACCGTGAATCATGGTGGCCATTATGATGTCAAAAAGCCGCGTATTGGCGGCGGGTAGTTCGGCGCAGATCAATCTATCTACGTCGTCGGGTTCACGCAACTTATCACCATCTGCCAAAAACAAAAGCCAATGGAGATGGGGTAAGCCGCGTTTTTGAAACTCGACGACGTAAACGTGAGCGATCACGTTGCCGAAAATTTTGTGTTTTAGAACGTCCTCGAAAAGGGCCTTTCTCTTTAAATCGAAAATTCTCGCGATCAGTTCAGGTCTATCTTGCGGATTTAACAATTTAGTGCCTAGATTTTCTCGAATTTCACGCCAATTCGGATTGCAAGTAAAAGTCACGAATAAAGAGGGTCGTCCAAATTTCGCAACGATAGACATTGCGTCCTGGTATCGCTGCTGCATGTTCCTAGGCCCTCCCGAAAAAGAACTGGGCAATATTACCACCTTGCCAATTCTTTCGCTCTCGACCGGCTCCCTTTCGTTCTTACGGGCGATGTAATCGAGGAGTCCGACGTAAGTGTCCGCCCTGACATCTTTTTGATGAATTCTCAGGTAGTTCAACCGATCACCCTCCAATTCGGCATACTTGTCAACGATGTACAGTAGAACCCCTCTAATCCGTCACCTACGGGACTGGGGGTATGGTCGGAACGCAAAAAAGGTCGGATTATCCAAAAATCCAATATTTATTACATTAAACATATACAGACATGTTTTACAGCGAAATAAGTGATCTTTGATCTTAGAAATGTTTGTAAACATTGTTTCAACTGTACAAATCAAGAAGTAGATACTTATAAGTAATAAATAAAAGTAATGAAAGAAGAATAAAGAAACAGAGCTTATAAAACTTAGTAAAGGCATTGTATAAGGATTATACAATGGTAAAAGTCAGAAAGAAACGTTAGGACGGCGCCTGGTCGGACTAACCGGAGTGACGGACCAGCCGAGGCGGATTAGAGGGTTCTACTGTACTGTTGACTCAGTTTGCCGCAAAGGAGGATTGGATTGAACCGGCCCGATCTGCTCATCAAACGGTATAGATCGAACTCCCTTTTGCTGATCCGTTTCCTCTTCTTATCGTTGCTGCCGAATCTCTGCATATTCGTCGCCCATCCCAACTCTCCGTGAGGAAAGAGCAATGGGTAACAAAGAGCGTCCACGATTGGCGACAATTTGGGTATATCCGTGCACTCTGCGCTACCTTCGCGATAAAACACGCGAACGCAGTTTTGGGGTGGCGGCATATCTCCGTCGACAGATGTGAAGACGGCGCCGATTTCGTCCATATTGGAGGGCGCTGCATAGACGCTCCTGTTTGTACCTGGCATCGTGTGGAAGTAAAGGCCAATTTCTGGTATCCTGTCACTACCGTGTGTCCGTCGCTCGTCCTCGACTTTTTGGCCTAAACTTCGGTACATTTGCGAATGGATGCGTTGTTCTTAAGAGCGCGTCTATTTGTGCCAGTAAACCGGCCTCGTAATCTTTACCGACAGCGGCATTCGCTCTAGCCCGTTTTGCTTCTCCGCTATCTATAAAATAGAGAGAGTCGAAACGGGGATTGAAGGTACCAACATTACTTAGGCGATGATGGATCTGCCCTGCTACGACAACGACTGGAGCTCCGGGTCCTAGGTCTTTTCGCAAATCTGCTGCCGAAGATCCAAGAGCAAGTAAACTGTTGTACCTTCTGATGTTCCTCAAAAATCCTCGTGATTGCGGATGCATGTCGGTGATCAGGGACTTTAACAGATCCGGATATTCCGGACTGTTTGCTACCTGAACTGCTCCGTTGTTGCAGCAGAACAGGTTTTCGTTGCGGAAAAATAGCGCACTACAATAATAACATACAACATCCATTTTGCCCAAATAAAGGAGGGGAACGTCTGGATGTTTGGATGCTGCGTCACGAACGACAGTCGTAGAGTTAGGCGGCTTCGGAGTGACGAAATTATCTTGTTCAATGAACATATTGAGTGAGTCCAAAGAATTTTGAATAAAATCTACTGTCACAGGCGGAGAACAGGTATCTAAAACGCTTAGAACAGCGTAAGACGATCTGTTCCGTAGTGTGGCAGCAGATTCTAATCTAAACTCAATTGGGCTTAGGCAATATACTTCATTGGCGGGATAATTCTGCAGCAGAAAACTCAGCAAAAGATCTACGCTTCGAAATTTTATTAGACAGGCCTTACCTCCGTATTCGCAAGCTTTTCCGTCCGCACCGCGGGCGTGAGAATCGAATAAATAATAGGCTGTGTCCGAATCTTTGAAAATGCAGGTAGACAGGGAATTACATGTTAAAACGGCTGACTCGTAATTTTGAAATATCTGCGGCAATCCGTCAGCTAATTTAAAAAAAGGTTCTTCATTTTCTAACCCAATCCGCCCATCTACGTTGTTTGTTTCGTGAATTATTAAACTAAATCCATAATTATTAATTATGAATTTTGAATGTACCTCTTGTAGCAACAGGTAAGGATGCGAGGATACATTCGCTAAATTTAGAAAAGATCTTTCCCGAATCGATTTGCGATATAAACTATCGCCGTAATCTAAATATCCTGTATCGTTTGTGCGTTCCAAGCGCTAAATGGAAGTATTCGATTGTATGCGAGCGCTGTTACCGCAATAGGGTACATGTGTGTTTGTTTGGCTGATTTCCGAATAACGTAAATCAGCTTGACAGATTGTACCCCTAAGAATATGAACACTTTCTGTATAAAATCTTTGTGCTAGCTCGCTAATATTAGTAACCGGATTTTTTGCGTTTGATATTGTCATTTCTGAAATAAAAGTTATTCGGTAAACATTTGTTATATTCGATGTTGAATGCGAATGCGTTTTCTGTAAAAACTCAATACATTTATCGAATTTTTTATAATATTTATCTCTAATTGTTTATGACACTGGTCATTTAAGTAGCAGAATTTTAACATGAAATCTTGATAATTACTTTGAAATTTGGAAATTAATGATTCCAATCGTGTTATGCTCCGATTGATTAAAATGAACTCAGTTTGGTATCCTTATTCTGTAGCAGCAAAGAATAATTCAAAAGCAATTGCGCTGTTAGAATCATTTATGATTAACCTGTTCAATCAATATAAAATAAAAACTATTTCATTTCATGTCGGATGATGATATAAAATTCTTCAAAGATTATAATTTTTTTCATAAAAAATATCAAATTTATATAACTGATAATACTCAACACGAAATAATTTAATATAAATTCTGAAATATAATTAGATCGATATTGTTGGTTTTGAATTAGATGAACAATTATATGAATGCTCTTTGTGAAGTATTATAGATAAAACCATTATTGATCTATATTTGAGGCAAAATTTGAAAACCAACGGATTGAATATGTTATTTCGAAAAATTCAACTCTATGATTTGGTTTTCTCCAGATTAAGAATATAATGTAAGATTTAAATAACAGTAGAGTATAATTGTTCCTACCTTGATTTGACTTTCCGCCCGTTCTTTCGTTTGCCTTGAGGACACCTGTATCTTGGATTTTCTTTTCTTGGGCTGTGAAGGTTCTGTGAATAGCAAACAAAAACATCAGATTCATATTTTAAATTTTTAAGAAGTTTAAAAAATTCTACTACATTTAATAACAATGATCAATAGTTAAAATTAACTATGTTTAATCATTGAACTCAATAAACACATGTGTTTATTGAGTTCAATGTGTTTAATATCAACTGAAGTGTTTCGGAGCTAAGAATTGAAAATAATTTCGAAGAATAATCATTGATTTCGAAATGAATAAAGTCATGTCATACGATTGTATGAAATTACTATAGAATATGGTATGAAATTTAATATCATAATAATAATGAATTGAGGAAAAGTTGAGATTTAGAATGTTATATGCAAACATGAATTTGTAGAGATATTTGCTAATAGCACAAAATGAATTATTTTATTCGAAATAATGCATGTTATGACAAAACATATTTTCTTCACGAATCTCTGATTAACTATCGATCGAATAACAATCAAATTAATTTATTTCAAATACATATAAGACCCTGTCTCGTAAGAAATATTCCACCAAAATATTCATTCGATTTGATTGTAGAATAGGAATAATCATTGATTTCGAAATGAATAAAGTCATGTCATACGATTGTATGAAATTACTGGAGAATATGGTATGAAATTTAATATCATAATAATAATGAATTGAGGAAAAGTTGAGATTAAGAATGTTATATGCAAACATGAATACCCTCATGGTAAACTTTAGTTGCCTATTTAGTTGTAGCGATATTTGCTTATAGCACAAAATGAATTATTTTATTCAAAATAATGAAAAATGTATAATATGCAAAAAAATATTCTCCTCTGATTAATTATCGATGGAATTACAGTCGAAATAATTTATTTCTAATACATATAAGACCCTTTCTCGTAAGAAATATTCCACCAAAATAATTCATTCGATTTGATTGTAGAATATGAATAATCATTGATTTTGAAATAATAAAGTCATATTATACGATTGTATGAAATTACTGGAGAATATGGTATTGAATTTAATATCATGAATTGAGGAAAAGTTGAGATTTGGAATGTTATATGCAAACATGAATACCCTCATGATAAACTTTAGTTGCCTATTTAGTTGTAGAGATATTTGCTAATAGCACAAAATGAATTATTTTATTTGAAATAATGCATGTTATAATAAAACATATTTTCTTCACGAATCTCTGATTAACTATCGATCGAATAACAATCAAATTAATTTATTTCAAATACATATAAGACCTTGTCTCGTAAGAAATATTCCACCAAATATTTCATTCGATTGATTGTAGAATAGGAATAATCATTGATTTCGAAATGAATAAAGTCATGTCATACGATTGTATGAAATTACTGGAGAATATGGTATGAAAATTTAATATCATAATAATAATGATTGAGGAAAAGTTGAGATAAGAATGTTATATGCAAACATGAATACCCTCATGGTAAACTTTAGTTGCCTATTTAGTTGTAGAGATATTTGCTTATAGCACAAATGAATTATTTTTTCGAAATAATGCTGTTATGACAAAACATATTTTTTTACGAATTTCTGATTAACTATCGATCGATTAACAATCAAATTAAGTTATTCAAATACATATAAGATCCTGTCTCGTAAGAAATATTCCACCAAATATTTCATTCGATTT
>JACDNR010000048.1:0-27705 GCA_013421045.1 Propylea japonica | reverse complement strand
TTGGAAATTTTTACATTTCGAACGAAAAATCTTCATAAATAAGGCTAGGTATTCTCGAAATGTCATTCCTTAACGTTCAATCGCCTAATTTCATTGCATTTTAGGGCGCCAACAAAAATTCCCTACTTTAAATATACGTCATTTCCATTCAGCTCGACGTAAACAAATTTAATAAGTAGAAATTAATTCCTTTCGAAAAGAAAAGAGAGAGGTAGGCCCAAAATATCTTTTCTATCTTTCATTCCGTTAATCATTATACATTTCAGGTTTACGTTGAGTTTTTGATTTGCAAATCTTAACCAACAAATTTGAAATGAACCTAAATATTTGAACATTACATGATACGATAAAGAATACCAATTCAGAGGTCTTTCAGCATCCGAGATGTGTAAATTGCATTTACAGGTATCGAAGGAAATTCTTGATGAATGATTTGTTGTGAATTTTATAATACCGAGTCAAATCGAATTCCGGTACCTGACCGAAAAAACGCTTCTAAACAGGTAAGTCAGCAAGTTACTCGAATTTTAACGATTGTTTGACAAATTTTTCTTTGATTCAGGTCCTCAAGTGAAAATTGAGATTAATCTCCAACTTCGGTTATGAAACTGTCATCACCTAGGTATACCAAAAATCTATATGTACCTATGTTTTTACTGGCAGGCTGTTGGGAATGTTCTATCAAATACCTACTTTGGAAAGCCCTGGAATTTCCCCTGGAGAATAATTTATATCAGTTGTTACCTAAAAATGTGAATTGGAATAAATTTCCATATGTAGGTAACCGAAGGTGGATATTCTTTCTTCATGTGCCATTTTGAGATGGAAAAAAAACAGATAGAACGGAAAATAGGTAAAAAATAACGTATTTTAATCATTAGGCACGAGTTTTAACCCATTATGTTTTTTCCAGCTATTCTAAATATCAATGACGAGTCAAATGAGTTATACATGTATGTGAAGTTTGGAAATTTTTACATTTCGAACGAAAAATCTTCATAAATAAGGCTAGGTATTCTCGAAATGTCATTCCTTAACGTTCAATCGCCTAATTTCATTGCATTTTAGGGCGCCAACAAAAATTCCCTACTTTAAATATACGTCATTTCCATTCAGCTCGACGTAAACAAATTTAATAAGTAGAAATTAATTCCTTTCGAAAAGAAAAGAGAGAGGTAGGCCCAAAATATCCTTTTCTATCTTTCATTCCGTTAATCATTATACATTTCAGGTTTACGTTGAGTTTTTGATTTGCAAATCTTAACCAACAAATTTGAAATGAACCTAAATATTTGAACATTACATGATACGATAAAGAATACCAATTCAGAGGTCTTTCAGCATCCGAGATGTGTAAATTGCATTTACAGGTATCGAAGGAAATTCTTGATGAATGATTTGTTGTGAATTTTATAATACCGAGTCAAATCGAATTCCGGTACCTGACCGAAAAAACGCTTCTAAACAGGTAAGTCAGCAAGTTACTCGAATTTTAACGATTGTTTGACAAATTTTTCTTTGATTCAGGTCCTCAAGTGAAAATTGAGATTAATCTCCAACTTCGGTTATGAACTGTCATCACCTAGGTATACCAAAAATCTATATGTACCTATGTTTTTACTGGCAGGCTGTTGGGAATGTTCTATCAAATACCTACTTTGGAAAGCCCTGGAATTTCCCCTGGAGAATAATTTATATCAGTTGTTACCTAAAAATGTGAATTGGAATAAATTTCCATATGTAGGTAACCGAAGGTGGATATTCTTTCTTCATGTGCCATTTTGAGATGGAAAAAAAACAGATAGAACGGAAAATAGGTAAAAAATAACGTATTTTAATCATTAGGCACGAGTTTTAACCCCTTATTTTTTTTTCCAGCTATTCTAAATATCAATGACGAGTCAAATGAGTTATACATGTATGTGAAGTTTGGAAATTTTTACATGTAGAACGAAAAATCTTCATAAATAAGGCTAGGTATTCTCGAAATGTCATTCCTTAACGTTCAATCGCCTAATTTCATTGCATTTTTGCATTTTAGGGCGCCAACAAAAATTCCCTACTTTAAATATACGTCATTTCCATTCAGCTCGACGTAAACAAATTTAATAAGGAGAAATTAATTCCTTTCGAAAAGAAAGAGAGAGGTAGGCCCAAAATATCCTTTTCTATCTTTCATTCCGTTAATCATTATACATTTCAGGTTTACGTTGAGTTTTTGATTTGCAAATCTTAACCAACAAATTTGAAATGAACCTAAATATTTGAACATTACATGATACGATAAAGAATACCATTCAGAGGTCTTTCAGCATCCGAGATGTGTAAATTGCATTTACAGGTATCGAAGGAAATTCTTGATGAATGATTTGTTGTGAATTTTATAATACCGAGTCAAATCGAATTCCGGTACCTGACCGAAAAAACGCTTCTAAACAGGTAAGTCAGCAAGTTACTCGAATTTTAACGATTGTTTGACAAATTTTTCTTTGATTCAGGTCCTCAAGTGAAAATTGAGATTAATCTCCAACTTCGGTTATGAACTGTCATCACCTAGGTATACCAAAAATCTATATGTACCTTTTACTGGCAGGCTGTTGGGAATGTTCTATCAAATACCTACTTTGGAAAGCCCTGGAATTTCCCCTGGAGAATAATTTATATCAGTTGTTACCTAAAAATGTGAATTGGAATAAATTTCCATATGTAGGTAACCGAAGGTGGATATTCTTTCTTCATGTGCCATTTTGAGATGGAAAAAAAACAGATAGAACGGAAAATAGGTAAAAAATAACGTATTTTAATCATTAGGCACGAGTTTTAACCCCTTATTTTTTTTTCCAGCTATTCTAAATATCAATGACGAGTCAAATGAGTTATACATGTATGTGAAGTTTGGAAATTTTTACATTTCGAACGAAAAATCTTCATAAATAAGGCTAGGTATTCTCGAAATGTCATTCCTTAACGTTCAATCGCCTAATTTCATTGCATTTTAGGGCGCCAACAAAAATTCCCTACTTTAAATATACGTCATTTCCATTCAGCTCGACGTAAACAAATTTAATAAGGAGAAATTAATTCCTTTCGAAAAGAAAAGAGAGAGGTAGGCCCAAAATATCCTTTTCTATCTTTCATTCCGTTAATCATTATACATTTCAGGTTTACGTTGAGTTTTTGATTTGAAAATCAGCCAGTTACTCGAATTTTAACGACTGTTTGACAAATTTTTCTTTGATTCAGGTCCTCAAGTGAAAATTGAGATTAATCTACAACTTCGGTTATGAACTGTCATCACCTATACCTATGTTTATACTGGCAGGCTGTTGCGAATGTTCTATCAAATACCTACTTTGGAAAGCCCTGGAATTTCCCCTGGAGAATAATTTATATCAGTTGTTACCTAAAAATGTGAATTGGAATAAATTTCCATATGTAACCGAAGGTGTGATATTCTTTCTTCATGTGAATCTGTGACAGGGATATGAATATTAGTAATTGAAAGTTTGAGTCTATAACAGATTTGGTATCAATTATATACTCTGGAAAGCCTTTTTCATCAAACTTTGGTCAGGCATAAAGCTCAAAAAGAAAATTGATGGAGCGGCTTTTCAATATTTATGATATTCGATTCCAAATGTACATATTTCTTTATAAGGAATGGTGATCCTTTTGGAGTATCGATAAAGAATACCCAATATTACAGACATCAATTAACAACTACCATCAACTTTTGCTTATATAAAGAAATTGTACAATATGTGAAGAATCGCATAGAAATCTTCAAGAAGTAATTAAAATATTAAATTATACAGTGTCTTGGTATCAACATTTTTTGAATAGAAAATGAGCAAATTGATGATCTTAAATATCTTGAATGAAGTAGGTATGGTATAAAAAATGTGAATTGGTACAAATTTTTAAAATCGAAGGTATAATATTCATCCTTCAACCAAGTCTATACAGGGATATGATTATTGAAAGCTTGAGTCTATAGAAAACTTTGATAGGTTATAAGGCTAAAACACAATATTGATAATCGCATTTAATTCTCAATATTCAGTTTCAAATGTACATATTTTGTTGGAAGGAATTTTTATTATTTTGGATTATCGATAAAGAATACCTCATTTAACAGAAATGAATTAACATGTATATATTTCAATTCATTTAAGCCATATATAAAGTGAGTCTGTAATCAAGACACTAATTCCATATCAATGATGTTTTGATATTTTTTTCTATAACATAATCGATATTGATAATGAACAATACAAAGTTACAACATAATACACTATGCACACTTAGAATGTTACATCGGTTGCTTGAGGTTTATCGACATAAATCAATTAATGTCAGAATAAGTTACACAATATATAATATCCTGTTCTTATGTGATGTTGTTCCAAATGCTTTTCGCAAACGAGAATTGATTTAAAAACCAATCTTCACTCGACACAGTTCTTTATCCAGTGAGAATTAACCTATTATTAAAACACTGAAACTGCTTTATTTCCATTCAGAATCAGAACTTATTCCTTATCAATTTGTCGTTGTTTATGTTTTAAAATGGCAGTTTTTATTGATAATCCTTCCATACATGATCCCTTTTCATTTCGGTCAATGGAAAATCTGAATATTGAATTTCAACTTAAGATGTTTATAATTATTTATAATATTATCAATATTACAATATTTATATCAAATAGCTAATCCATATGTTAACTTTAAAAAATAAATAAGAATTCTTTTTCTTCTTTACAACATAGAAAAGATAGCTCGATGTTCTCTATGTTGGGCTAGGTTTCAATACTCAGGAAAAAATTGAAATAAATATCATTATATGATTAAATAATGAAATACTTATATTATAACGAAAATACCCTACATATCATATTTTCATATTATATTATATTATATTATATGGTCCTGCTGGCGAGCACAGTAAAAGAAGAAGAAGATTTGTCTTACTTATTTATCCTTGTGACATTTTAATTTCAAAGATCGAGTGTATTCTGTGATCAAATGTTGTTTATAATTAATGCTGTTTTCAGATAGAAAAAGATCTAGGATTCCGAGGTTAGGTGTGAAACAGGGCGGGCGTAATTTCTCCTTAAGTGTTTTAAACCATTATATCCTCAGTGTTTTTCCTATTGTAGTGGTGAGTTATATAATAGAACATTTGACTATAAATTAAATCAAGTGCTGACACAAAATTGCATAGATTGGTAGAATATAACAGAAAGAAATAGTTAAGTTCCGAAAATGAGCACTCAAGATCCGGGGAATTTTCCCCGGATTACGAGTTATATTACCCCAAAATCTCAAAAGACTGTACAATATTTGAGAGAGGGAAATAGGTTTTCATTCGCAGATCTAACATTGTTAAATAACGAAATTCAAATTCTTAAAAAACAGGCCATAGAAGATGATGATAACGAATTGTTATCGCAAATAGAATCACTAAGTCAATCAATTTCAAATAAAAAAAGTTACAACAAACAATACACATATGCTGTATCAGACAAAGGACCATTCACGGTTTTCATTCAAGGCAGATCAGGTAATGTGGGAAATTTAGACCCACTATCCTTGGGTAAACTCTTTTTCGACAACAATGACTTCAATTACAATATTAAAAAAATTTCTAGGAAAGGTAGAAATAGGGTAGGCATAGATTTTGCTACAGCGGTAGAAGCAAATACTTTTACAGAACATAATAATTTAGAAGATGTAGACGTTTACATACCAGCATATTTGGTCACTAGTATGGGGGTTATTTCGGACATTACAACAGATTTATCAGACGAAGAAATATTGAACTATACTAAATCTTCCGCAGACATTCTAAATGTCCGTAGACTAAAAAGACGGGTAATAAGGGATAATAAGCCAGTATACGTAAATTCAAAATCATGTGTTCTTACTTTCCGCGGAAAAAACCTACCTAATTTTGTCACTTTATTCCACAACCTCATCAACGTTGAACAATATATAAGCCCGATTATACAATGTTACAATTGTTTACGTTACGGACACACAACAAAGCAATGTAGGGGGAAAAAGAGATGCAGAAATTGTGGCTCCAATCATGAAGAAATAGATTGCGAATCCGAAAATGCAATATGCATTTTCTGCTCACAAAATCACGCAGCAACAGACAGAAAGTGTCCAGAATATGAGAGACAGAAAAAAATCAAGGAAGCGATGGCAGTACATAAATATACGTATTTCGAGGCAAACAACTTGTACAAAAATAACAACAAAAATTTAGATATGAGCCTCAGGGAATTCCCAAATATCACAAAAAAACAGAATATTGACGAACATACGAATATTAATACGAATAAACCCGCAACCATAAATAGACAATCATTTTCACAAGTACTCAAAAACAACAAGATAGGAACAGCGAACAACAACAACAGTGGAAGAATAACCACATACATACCGAGAAAAAGACCACCTTCACAGACACCAGGTTATAACCAGAATGAACATAAAAAATGTTTAATAGATACATCACAGAAAACCAACTACACATTACAAGATTGGGAAGATAACAGTGTTCGCACAGAAAAAGAGGATACCGAAGATACTAACCACACAATAATTGAAAGAGAGCAAAGCCAATTTACGACAGAAAATTCAACCCTAAATCAAATAAATAATAAAGTACATATACTGCAGAACCTGCAGTTGGTACAAACAACAGCATTGGTTCATAACCAAACAAACGATGAAATAAGTAACATAATAATAGATGAAGAAATGTTTGAGGACTCAGAAGGAGAAAAGTAAAATAATAAATCATTTTTTAATTTAACAAGGTAAGAATTTATTTATGATATCTATGTCAAACATATGTGTATATATTTACCTTCCACTTTATTGAGAAAAGAAAAAGACAAAATAAAGCGAATTTCCTTATCCATTGCCCTACCCCCCCTTCCATCAAACTTTTTCAATCAACCTTATCGAAGCGGACAACAAGTTTCAAAAAGTATAACAAGATCGCAAACTAAATAAATAAATGAATTTATACAATGGCCTCAAAACTTAAAATCCTTCAGTGGAACATCAGATCAATCAAATCAAATATTAATAACTTGTCCAAATTCATTGAGGAATTAGAGCCAGATATAATAGTCTTATGTGAAACGTTTCTGAAAGAAAATGATCTTTGCAACTTTAAAAATTTTACAATGATTAGGCGAGATAGAAAAGACGGAAAAGGCGGAATAGCGACCCTAATAAAAAACTCAATTACATACAAAATTACTGACATTAATGAAAATATTTTAAACAAAAAATCGCAAGTTTTAATAATAGAAGTAGCTAACACACAAATAATCAACATATATAATCCCCCAGATCAAAAACTAAACATCATAGGACTAAAATCCCTTTTAAAACACACCAGTAGATCATACCTAATCCTAGGAGATATAAACGCGCAAAGTCCTATGTGGGGCTCAGGTACAATCAATAATAACGGCAAAGTTATGGAAGATTTCATAACAGATAATAATTTAATAATATTAAATAACGGCTCACCAACCCGATACACTAAACCAGGAGTAAACAAAAGCGCACCGGACTTGTCCATAATTACAAAAAATCTAGCCAACAAATGTTCCTGGGACACTTTAAATGATCCAGGTATGAGTGATCATTTTCCTATTATAATAAACAGTAATATAAATATCGAAAACATACCCAAATTTTTCTCAACGAGAATTTTCAACACCAATAAAACAAATTGGGAACAGTTTAGTGAAAGAATAGATTTGAGCTTGAATTCGAACATAGTCAACTCTATTGCAGATTTTGAAAACATAATAGAAAATTGCGCAAAGGAAAACATCCCAATTATCAAAAAAGCACATATGAACAAATACAGAATTATATGGTGGGATGAAGAGCTAAGCAATCTAGTCAAAAAAAGAAGGGAATATATCAGAAATTATTTGAAAGAAAATTCAAGGGAAAATTACATAAGGGCGAACCGAATAAGAGCGGAAATTCAAATAGTAATGAAAAGGAAAAAAAGAGAATCCTTTGAAAAATTCTGTGCGGCTTTCACATTTAAAGACAGCCGGAAAGCATGGAGGACAATTGACAAATTTAAAAACAAACAAAATAGATCTAGCATGGCAAAACAACCCTCCCGCGAAACCCTATTGCAACTTATGAACAAACTGGCCCCAAAAGTTAAAAACACAACAACAATATGTTTGAATAATGAAATAGAAACAAGTTATTTTGGCATTCATGAACTCAACATGGCCCTTAGAATAAAAAAAGATACAGCTCCAGGGATGAATGCATTGACCTATCCTATGTATAAAAACCTTTCTAATCAGTCAAAACTAAAATTGTTAGAAATTATAAACAAGTTGCTAGATGAGCCAGATAAAATTCAGGAAATCATGAAAATTCTAATAATACCGTTCGTCAAACCAGCTGGGAATCCAAATGATGTTTCGGGAATAAGACCTATAGGACTGGCTCCATGTATTATTAAGATTGTAGAAACCCTTATTAAAAACAGAATAGAGAAAAAGTTAGAATCAATGTTCACAAACAACAAGTTAATGTTCGGTTTTCGTAGAGGCAAATCCATCTATGACAGCCTCACATATATGGTAACTCATATATATGAATCATTTGCACGCAATCAATTTACTATGGTGATATTTTTGGACATCAAAGCTGCATATGATAACGTCAAAATAGATATTTTAATAAAAGATATGCTAAACACTGACATACCAACAAAATTGGTCCTAATGATCAGAGCCATGTTATCAAATAGACAACTGTTTATAAGGGACAACGTCAATGAAGAAATATTGGGACCATGGACTACAAGTCAAGGATTATTGCAGGGCTCGAAACTAAGCGCATCACTTTTCAATTTTTATACTAAAGATCTCCCTAAATGTGCGGAAGATGTGGACATAGGACAATATGCAGATGATGCTTACATTATGATTTCGGGAACTGATCTAGGATGTATGTATGAAAAATTACAGAAAACATTAGACAAAATCGATTCATGGCTCAAAAGTCGTAATTTGAATATTTCCACAGAAAAGAGCTCTGCAATGATCTTTGCTAAAAAACGCGCACCAGACCTACCCTGTTTCTACATCAATAATGAACCCATCAGATGGAAATACGAGAATAAATACTTGGGAATTATTCTAGACAAAAATTTATCTTGGAGGAGGCACATAGAGGTAATGAGTTCGAAATCGCTTAAAGGAGTTAACATTTTAAGAAGCCTATGTAGAACATGGTGGGGAGCTCACCCGAATATACTACTAACCTTATATAAAACACTTATCAGACCCTATTTGGATTTTGGAGCAATTTTGTACGGTGGTAACATTACAACAACACTTAAAAGCCTAGACAGAACACAATATTCGGTATTAAGAACGGTATGCGGCCTAACGCGATCGACGCCAACCAACATCCTTTTGGCAGAAAGTGGTGAATCATCTCTGGAAATAAGAAGATTATCTCTGGCGCAAAAATTCATATGCAAGAGCTTTAGATTCAAAAATAACCCCACACTACAGAAAATTCAAAAATTAATCATATTCAAGGGTTTTTGGAATAATAAACGCATCCCAGCTATATTGAAAGCATATGAGGAATATAGTATCAGAGTCCAAACTGGATATACAAATCAGAGAATTACCCATCTATGATATTGATTACGAAGAACACGCACATCCAGTAAAAATCAGTATATCACAGTTGGAGAAAAATAATATTACCACAAAAAACAATTTTTAAACTATTCAAAGATGTAAACTTCAAGGATATAACTGTATCTACACGGACGCTTCACTAGACCTGTCTCGAAGTCGGTAGGCATAGGCATATATTCGGACACACTTATATTGAATTTCAGCTAAACTGCCTAATCACTGGACCATTTTTTCAGCGAGATGATGGCGCTTTGCAAAGCAGTCCTGTACATTATTAAAAATAAAATAAAAACATACGGTTATATTCACAGACTCCCTTAGCGTAATAAATAAACTAAATAATTGGAACATAACATCAGAAAGTAACATTACTGCAATAATAAACACAAAAAATATCTATTTAAACAGACAAATTAGGACTCAACATCAGTTGCGTATGGATCCCAAGCCATTCAGCATAATCGGAAACGAGAAGGCGGATTCTTTAGCAAACCACGGGAGAACGAATAATAGTAATTATCTAAAATACACAGGTGACCAAAGTGACATTTATAATGTATTTCGAAACAAATTGAAAATAAGGTGGATGAGAGAGTGGAAAGAGATGGGGGTGGTTAAAGGTAAAACCTACACACACATGAGAAATAGAGATAAAAATCCCACAACAAAATACTTTCTATTTAACAGCGACCTTCCTAGAAAAAACTTAACTACTATGATGAGATTAAGATCCCAGCATTGCCTGACTCCCGAATATTTGTATAAAATTAAAATTAATCAAAGTCCAAATTGTCAGTGTGGAGATTTTGGTGACATTACACATATTCTTTTTAACTGTAAAATAAACTTACACAACTGCAACGTTCTTTATAATAAGTTGAGTACTTTCAGACTAGACCTCCCTATTAATGTGTATGATGTTATCTTCTGCCAATCAGAGCAAATAGTGGAAATAGTGATGGAATTTTTAAGAGCCTCAAAACTAAATCTATAGTCATTTGTTGGGAATAAAAATATATTATATGGTTTGTAGTTGTATGTCTATAAATGTAATAACAACGACTGTACGAAATATATAGAATTTACTAACTCTCCTGTATGTGTTTTATCCTAATACATCACTTCATCCTTATACCCGGGGTCGGGGAGGGAAACATGAAGAAACTGGGTACATAGCCAGCGGCTGAGCCCATAGCCCCAAGTGGGTCATAGAGAAAGAAGAAGAAGAAGAATTCTTATTTATTTTTTAAAGTTAACATATGGATTAGCTATTTGATATAAATATTGTAATATTGATAATATATAAATAATATGAACTCTTAAGTTGAAATTCAATATTCAGATTTTCCATTGACGAAATGAAAAGGGATCATGTATGGAAGGATTATCAATAAAAACTGCCATTTTAAAACATAAACAACGACAAATTGATAAGGAATAAGTTCTGATTCTGAATGGAAATAAAGCAGTTTTCAGTGTTTTAATAAAGGTTAATTCTCACTGGATAAAGAACTGTGTCGAGTGAAGATTGGTTTTTAAATCAATTCTCGTTTGCGAAAAGCATTTGGAACAACATCACATAAGAACAGGATATTATATATGTGTAACTTATTCTGACATTAATTGATTTATGTCGATAACCTCAAGCAACCGATGTAACATTCTAAGTGTGCATAGTGTATTATGTTGTAACTTTGTATTGTTCATTATCAATATCGATTATGTTATAGAAAAAATATCAAAACATCATTGATATGGAATTAGTGTCTTGATTACAGACTCACTTTATATATGGCTTAAATGAATTGAAATATAACATGTTAATTCATTTCTGTTAAATGAGGTATTCTTTATCGATAATCCAAAATAATAAAAATTCCTTCCAACAAAATATGTACATTTGAAACTGAATATTGAGAATTAAATTGCGATTATCAATATTGTGTTTTAGCCTTATAACCTATCAAAGTTTTCTATAGACTCAAGCTTTCAATATTCATATCCCTGTATAGACTTGGTTGAAGGATGAATATTATACCTTCGATTTTAAAAATTTGTACCAATTCACATTTTTTATACCATACCTACTTCATTCAAGATATTTAAGATCATCAATTTGTTCATTTTCTATTCAAAAAATGTTGATACCAAGACACTGTATAATTTAATATTTTAATTACTTCTTGAAGATTTCTATGCGATTCTTCACATATTGTACAATTTCTTTATATAAGCAAAAGTTGATGGTAGTTGTTAATTGATGTCTGTAATATTGGTATTCTTTATCGATACTCCAAAGGATCACCATTCCTTATAAAGAAATATGTACATTTGGAATCGAATTCATAAATATTGAAAGCCGCTCCATCAATTTCTTTTTTGAGCTTTATGCCTGACCAAAGTTTGATGAAAAAAGGCTTTCCAGAGTATATAAGTGATACCAAATCTGTTATAGACTCAAACTTTCAATTACTAATATTCATATCCTGTCACAGATTCACATGAAGAAAGAATATTCACACCTTCGGTACATATGGAAATTATTCCAATTCACATTTTAGGTAACAACTGATATAAATTATTCTCCAGGGGAAATTCCAGGGCTTTCCAAAGTAGGTATTGATAGAACATTCGCAACAGCCTGCCAGTATAAACATAGGTATAGGTGATGACAGTTCATAACCGAAGTTGTAGATTAATCTCAATTTTCACTGGGACCTGAATCAAGAAAAATTTGTCAAACAGTCGTTAAAATTCGAGTAATGGCTGATTTTCAAATCAAAACTCAACGTAAACCTGAAATGTATAATGATTAACGGAATGAAAGATAGAAAAGGATATTTTGGGCCTACCTCTCTCTTTTCTTTTCGAAAGGAATTAATTTCTCCTTATTAATTTGTTTACGTCGAGCTGAAGGAAATGACGTATATTTAAAGTAGGGAATTTTTGTTGGCGCCCTAAATGCAATGAAATTAGGCGATTGAACGTTAAGGAATGACATTCGAGAATACCTAGCCTTATTTATGAAGATTTTCGTTCGAAATGTAAAATTTCCAAACTTCACATACATGTATAACTCATTTGACTCGTCATTGATATTAGAATAGCTGGAAAAAAAAATAAGGGGTTAAACTCGTGCCTAATGATTAATACGTTATTTTTACTATTTTCCGTTCTATCTGTTTTTTTTCCATCTCAAAATGGCACATGAAGAAAGAATATCCACCTTCGGTTACCTAATATGGAAATTTATTCCAATTCACATTTTTAGGTAACAACTGATATAAATTATTCTCCAGGGGAAATTCCAGGGCTTTCCAAAGTAGGTATTTGATAGAACATTCCCAACAGCCTGCCAGTAAAAAGGTACATATAGATTTTGGGTATACCTAGGTGATGACAGTTCATAACCGAAGTTGGAGATTAATCTCAATTTTCACTTGAGGACCTGAATCAAAGAAAAATTTGTCAAACAATCGTTAAAATTCGAGTAACTTGCTGACTTACCTGTAGAAGAAGCGTTTTTCGGTCAGGTACCGGAATTCGATTTGACTCGGTATTATAAAATTCACAACAAATCATTCATCAAGAATTTCCTTCGATACCTGTAAATGCAATTTACACATCTCGGATGCTGAAAGACCTCTGAATTGGTATTCTTTATCGTATCATGTAATGTTCAAATATTTAGGTTCATTTCAAATTTGTTGGTTAAGATTTGCAAATCAAAAACTCAACGTAAACCTGAAATGTATAATGATTAACGGAATGAAAGATAGAAAAGGATATTTTGGGCCTACCTCTCTCTTTTCTTTTCGAAAGGAATTAATTTCTCCTTATTAATTTGTTTACGTCGAGCTGAATGGAAATGACGTATATTTAAAGTAGGGAATTTTTGTTGGCGCCCTAAAATGCAATGAAATTAGGCGATTGAACGTTAAGGAATGACATTTCGAGAATACCTAGCCTTATTTATGAAGATTTTCGTTCGAAATGTAAAAATTTCCAAACTTCACATACATGTATAACTCATTTGACTCGTCATTGATATTTAGAATAGCTGGAAAAAAAAATAAGGGGTTAAAACTCGTGCCTAATGATTAAAATACGTTATTTTTTACCTATTTTCCGTTCTATCTGTTTTTTTTCCATCTCAAAATGGCACATGAAGAAAGAATATCCACCTTCGGTTACCTACATATGGAAATTTATTCCAATTCACATTTTTAGGTAACAACTGATATAAATTATTCTCCAGGGGAAATTCCAGGGCTTTCCAAAGTAGGTATTTGATAGAACATTCCCAACAGCCTGCCAGTAAAAGGTACATATAGATTTTTGGTATACCTAGGTGATGACAGTTCATAACCGAAGTTGGAGATTAATCTCAATTTTCACTTGAGGACCTGAATCAAAGAAAAATTTGTCAAACAATCGTTAAAATTCGAGTAACTTGCTGACTTACCTGTTTAGAAGCGTTTTTTCGGTCAGGTACCGGAATTCGATTTGACTCGGTATTATAAAATTCACAACAAATCATTCATCAAGAATTTCCTTCGATACCTGTAAATGCAATTTACACATCTCGGATGCTGAAAGACCTCTGAATTGGTATTCTTTATCGTATCATGTAATGTTCAAATATTTAGGTTCATTTCAAATTTGTTGGTTAAGATTTGCAAATCAAAAACTCAACGTAAACCTGAAATGTATAATGATTAACGGAATGAAAGATAGAAAAGGATATTTTGGGCCTACCTCTCTCTTTTCTTTTCGAAAGGAATTAATTTCTCTTATTAAATTTGTTTACGTCGAGCTGAATGGAAATGACGTATATTTAAAGTAGGGAATTTTTGTTGGCGCCCTAAAATGCAATGAAATTAGGCGATTGAACGTTAAGGAATGACATTTCGAGAATACCTAGCCTTATTTATGAAGATTTTTCGTTCTACATGTAAAAATTTCCAAACTTCACATACATGTATAACTCATTTGACTCGTCATTGATATTTAGAATAGCTGGAAAAAAAAATAAGGGGTTAAAACTCGTGCCTAATGATTAAAATACGTTATTTTTTACCTATTTTCCGTTCTATCTGTTTTTTTTCCATCTCAAAATGGCAAATTGTTGACATGTCAAAACTGATGAATTTTCTTGAATTGATCTCCCTTTTTAAGTAGATTCGCCTTTTTAAATAGATCTACCTTTTTAAACAGATCAATAAATGCAAACTTCATGTACTTACTGTTATTTACATCGGTAACATTCAAGTTCCTTCAAACACCACTGACAGGACATGTCAATAACAATCATCACTTTAAAACTATTCAAACACTTGTGAATATCGTGAAAGGATCTATAAAAAGCACCAATACATACTGACTTTATAATAAATAAAATTCACTTGTAACAATAAATACATCAATTGCTTTCATCAAATTCCTCTGTGATGGGTCTTCAGTTATCCACACATGAACTTGGTTCTTTCTAGTAATTTCGATATTCCTAAAACGAATATTTTCATCAATAAACGTAATAGAACTATTCAAAAATGATATTCATACCTTGTTTCATTTGGATCTGCCCTATTTCGTTCACAATGAACCAAAATTCTCAGGCACTTCCCTCACTTAAACACATCTGACAGTTCTCCCGTACTACGTTTTCATTTGATTCATTTTTTTAAATTCATCGCTCCTAGAACAAAAACCTTTAGTAATAAAGGTTATAAAACGATTGAAAAAGGATATTCATACCTTGTTTCATTTAGATCTGGTCTATTTCTTCTAAAATGAGCATTTTCCTGATAGACTTCCTCCTCTCAATTACACATGACAGTTGTCTAATTTTCCGATGTCATAAATAAATCGATTTTAAGAAACGTCAAAAAATTCAACATTTTCTTTCGTTCTTTTCGATATCTTGCAGACGGTCTAGAGAAACGGTTCTTTAGTGGGACCTTGCGACGTTATTCGACATCGGGTCGACAGCGACAGCGACGTTCGAGGAGCAATTTCTTCGGAGCCTATCGAATTCTACGGGGACGCTTTTTCGCAAAATTGACGAAATTGACCCTTTTCGGGAATTTTTTTAAAAATGTTCCCGACGCCGCTTCGCGGCGTCGGACGTCTCTAAAGAAACTTCCGTCCTTCCTCTTCAAGCCGCCCTTCGGCTCGGTCAAATCTTTCGTACAACCCACAATAAATCAACAAAAACACCCCTAAAACACCTCAACATTTCTGTGAACCCCGTCTGTGATCCCTTATCCTTTTAGTATAAGTAAACTAGTGAGCCCAGTTGTTTCGTGAAACCGGTAGGTCAATATTTTCGGGTAGATCAATTGAATCGGTAGGTCAATTGAACCCATAGATCAGATGAACGGTAGGTCAGTTGAACCGTTCTGTATTCGAGAATTTACGGAGAACACCCTGTATATAATTATTGTACACAAACATCAGTGGTTATTGATCGTTCATAGAATACATATTTGATATATTTATGGGTATCTCTCTGACTTAGGTTTTCGTACCAAAGTAAGCTCGTAAATGGTTAGAATATAAGAAGATAGTTGGTTGGTTATTATTATTATCATATTATGAATAATATGGTATCGTTTTTTCTGTTTACTGATATCCTCTCTATAGTTTGAAACATTAAAGTCCATCCTGTATATTCGAACACATATCGTATTTCATTGAAAGCTTCCTGTTATAACGTGAAAATTGAAAATGTTTGACTCGCCCCTGTATCAATCAGAAACATATTTTCGACATTCTTAGAAAAATAGACGAAATTTAAATGAATACTTCACTCGATTCAATAATTCCACCGATTTCATTGAAAGCTACGCAGAACTTAACAATTTTTGACTCACCCCGGTACTACTGGATCCACATATCACGTAGTTAATCGTCAAACCACTGCAATGGTGTGACGTCACCACTGTTTATATCAGACTTTAACGGGTTTTATTAGGAATCAAAAGACATGTAAAACATATCAGGATATCGACAAAATATATTGAAATCTCGATAATCATCAAAATACATACAGTTATATCATTTCTTGGCGTATTTCGATTCAAATAACGTTTTCCACTCGAAACGAACCAATGCAATGTTTACATCAGACGTACCAGTGTCAAAAGTAATTTGTTCTTCCTGGTAATTTATAGGTTTCTCTCTGATTTGTTTTTCGTCTCAAAGTAAGCTCGTAAATGTTTAGAATATATAAGATAGTTGGTTGGTTATTATAATATGAATAAAATGGTATCGTTTTTTTCTGTTTACTGACATCCTCTCGATAGTTTGAAACATTAAAGGCCATCCTGTATATTCGATCATGTTTCATTCTCCATCGAACAATTCAATCGTATTTGATATTTCAAGTTTTGAAACTGTTCATTAAAGAATCAAAATCAAAATTTTGTCGAATGGATCTTCCTTCGACTTATAATCTTATAATATCAGACATGTTTATAGACACACCCTGTAGATATTTAGAGCTTCTATTGAAAATTATTTCGCGTATTCTGTTTTGATCTGTTTTAATGTTAAATTGCTGATATATTGCTGATTATTCAAAGTCAATGAAAATGAGATATAATTAACATATTTATATTTTCTTTCAAATCAAAGAGCTTATATACTTTACATAATGTAATGACTCGAAACATGTTCAAACTAAGATTAGTTCCTGACCGTTTTTACAAAATTCATATTAAAAACTAAAACTTAATATCTATTTTGATTCGAAGGATATCTCAAAATCTTAATTCAATAAATAATAAATGTTAAATGAATTTAAAATATTGAAAATTGGAGAAATTTTAATGGAAATAATATAATGAATAGTATATGATTGATAAATTGAGTAAATATTACCGAATGAGTAACATTATTCATTCAGATTTCATCTTTGGAAAAAAAAATTACAAAGGTTGTGTTTCTTCTCGCATTCGAACATAATCTTGATGTTGATGATGACATGTTCAGTTAATCCTTTTTTCATCGAAAGTCTTGATGATTCCATGTCCAAATGATCCAATGTTGCGTTCCGAAGTTTCAATAACTGAAAAGAAAAAATGTATTAGGTTTTTTTCTATATGGAATTTAAATGTAACAATTTGAAGAAATCTGTTTTTGAAAATGTATTCATCGAAAATTATTGTAGCTAATAAAAGTTTGAAGCAATGAATTTCACATGCAAATTTCAACATTTCATTCTTCTGGATATGATTATGGTGATGGAAGTACTTGCTATTAGTCCATCAAAAGTGTTGTCAGTTGAAATTATCGCTGGTGGTTTGCTCGGTGTAGATAATTAATATGTCCATCTTCATTTAAATCTGAATTCTAGGTACTCTTGAGATGTCCATACCAAACAGAAATCTCATAATTGCGGGATTTTGGTAGTGGTAACATAAGCAGCTTTTTTTTGCAATAGAAAACATGAAAATGTATTCAGCTGTTGTCGGTAACTGCAATTCGCATAGTTGTGTTATCAACTTTGATCGGTTTTTTCGCTATTAATTTCACTCGTCTCAGATGTTAAAGTAGATGCCTATTATCTCAGCATGGGATGCTATGACACGTTCTGAATCGATTGCGAAGTTGCATAAAATCTATTCGGTTGATATGTATTCCTCAACTCTCTTGGAGAACTCAACATCCAAAATTCATTCATTCACACTCCCAGTATAATTAAAAAATTCAGTATTCAAAAATATTTCAATTATATTCATTGAATTTCGAACAACGACTTAATAATTTTTTAAATATGTCCAAAAACGTTTGATTTAAATATTGATGCTTTTATATTGAAAAATTAGGTATTATACAACAAAATAAAAAAAATATGAATGTTTTTCTATTCACCTGCAGTCTTTGCCCGTTTCTTATTATTAATAACCTTTCGGTTATCCCTCCAGCCGCGTCCTGCCGTCCTCTTTTTAGCCATTCTGAATCTGATGAAAGAAAAAAATAAATCTCAATTTATATGAATATACGTTCAATTCCGTCAATACGTGAATTGATCATCAATTAAATGGAAATTCTGAAGGAAAATTACATTATGATTATCTTTTTATGGAAAAAATTTTGATGAAATAAATCTGAATGCGTGAAATACGTCGATCAATATCTGTTAGGAATTATAATGAACACTGAACAGTCAGAATAAAATGAAATTCAAGTAATACTATTTGTTTTACTTACTATTTATTAATGCAGGAGAAAGATTTTCAAATCAAAAACTACAAAACTCAAATTGGAATATGCAAAATCCAAATGAATGTCAAATATAATACGACGCTAGCGTCGATACAAATATTTTTCAAAGCCACCGCAGCATTTATTTTTCCGCTAATAAAAAATCAAATCATAGAATGGTTATACCTTGTCCATCGACTCGACAAAATCAATCATTGTCAGTTGAATTGTTAGATTATTAATTATTAACAGGTGAGGAATATATTTTACTTGAATTATTGAAATTCTATAAAAATATATAACGTAAGATGAATTTTAAATTGAATAATTTCAATTTTGCGATAATAATGACTTGATATCGATATTTTCAGTTATAGATACTTAAAATGGAAGCAAAAACGGAAAAAACAAATATGCGAGTTGCTAATGCCAGTAACAACGTAAGTGTATATGAATTTGTTCACTTTTTGCAATTTACTAAATAATTGATTTTGTTAAAACAGTATAAAATAATGATGCGGGAATTAAGCAACGTGGCGGATAGATTGTTCGAGGCCAACACTACAGTGGCACTCAGGACACTGGATTCCATCACGCAGTGTAGATTTGTGAGTAATTTCTTTTACATCGATAATAATTAAAAAACACGAACATTTCCGTTCGAATTGAATATACCTAATCACTGTTAGTGTTTTAAATTAGAAAAACACGATTTGAATTACGTAACAAAGTACATGATGTTTTCCATATTAAAATTCATATCCAGAAAATGTGATTATAAGCAAGAGAGCGATTAATTTACACTCATTTTAAATGAAGACAACTCATTTATTTCATACCTTTGAGATCTTCGTTCAATATTGATCTACTCAATGTACCTAATCGTTTATAGCGACCTATAGTTTCAGCTGGCAATTTATTAATTTTTTCATTTTCACCATCTCTCTGAGAAATTGATATTTGAGCGGAACTTTTTTTTGGGAATAATGTGTATTGAACAACGAAAACCGTTAAATAATCTAAAAAAACAAATATACATTGATGCATAGAATACTCATCAAAATAACTGAAATATTATCTCAGTTATTATTCAGAAACTTATTTTCTTGAAATTTTATCAACTTTTGTGTTTTATGAGTTATGATTTTACTCACTTTTTTTAATGAGCCAAATAATTGCCCCCTAATGAAAATTAGAAGCCTTAAGTAGAGCGTCCACCTATCGGCAGCGAACGAAGCGGATTTTAGAATTCTTTGTATAGAATCCGATTCGTTCGGCTCGGGTAGGTGGACGCGATTCCATTAGTTTCTATACAAAGCATTCTAAAATCTGCTTCGTCCGCTGCCGATAGGTGGACGCTTACCTTTAATTGTCTAGATTATATGTTATTTTCTTTTTAAAGCAATATCAGCAGAATGGGCACAAAAAAAAGAAGCCGAGAAGAAATATTAATAAAAAAAATCAGACAATAACGATAACCCCCCTGCGGCCCCTGCTGTGGAGGCAGAAAAGAAATGAGAGAAGCTGAAAACTGAATTTATTTTTGTTGTTTTTTCTGAATAAATAAATAGAGAAAATGTTGATAATTATTTTTGAGAATTCGAAAATATGAAGTTTTCATATGTTGAATGAATCAAGGCATATAACGGTTGAAATATTTCTCAGAAAAACTATGTTCAGAAGAAAGCCTATAACCTCTGCCAGCTTTTTTATCGTTTATTTTGAAAGAAATAAATAAAATGGCTCATTGAAATTTATATTTTTGAAAAATACCACTGAATAAGATATGTTATAATTATGCAATAATACTAAAAGTAATTTTGAAATTTTCACAATATCATATTATACACTATCATTATTCAATATATTTATTTAATTTATACAGTAATTTTAACCTACGATATTCCAGTTATTATCATTGTCACCATCAAAACATAACAGTTCTTTATTTTCTTTCTGAATACAGCTTTTTTCAATTAATTCTCCAAGTTTCAACAGAGAAAAAAAAACTTGAAACTGAGTATGTACCAGATATAGTGAAAAGAGATTCCTTCAATTTTCTGTGAGAGCCCTAAACTTGATCACAATTGGCATTTATCTGCATTAGGTGGACATTTCAATTTTCATCTGGAACCCTTATCAACACTTGAAACAAAATTCTCTAGACTCAGTAATGCATTTTAAGGTAAACCAAGTTGTTCCGAGCTCCTTCAACAAAACTTAAGTACCTTTTTAAATTTCATTTTTGAATTGAACGATTTGAATACTTTAGCGATGCTAAACTTCATTAATGCAATTGAAAGAAAACTACATGCTATAAAAGGACTTTCAAAAGGTAAAAAGAACTTGAAACTGAGTAAGTACCAGATGTACTGTTCAAGCACTAAACTTGATCACAATTGGTTAAAGAGAGCTTCAATAACAAATATGTTTTTTACTCAATCTTTCAAGTGCAAATATGACAATGAATATCATACTTTCCACTGTAGAAATTTATTCCAATGTAAAATAATAGGTTATAAACTATAATTATTATTGATCAAGGGCATTCATAGTAGGTATTTGATAAAACTCTCGCAAAAGCTTTTCAGTAAAAAAGCTAGTATACAATTTTTGTATAGACAATCCGATTATAACAATCAGTAAATAAAATTAGTTGTCCATGGAAGATTGCATAATGAGAAATTTGTACAATAATCAATAATGCAGGTGATTGATATTTTACAACTTTGTAAAAAAGTAACATCGAAACATTTCATAGGATTCTTCATTTTTCTTATGATTAACAACCCATAAATTATGTTACTTATAAATGTCTCAACAGACAGCAGTTTCCATAATTCTATTTTATGTGTAAGACTTAGACATAAAGGTACACGGTCGGGCATGATCTTGAGATGATTTTGCAGCTGAAATAAAAGAAGTAATGCAAAATTAGCAAATATGATAATTTGGTTGTTCACATTGAAATATTGGAGAATAATTGAAACTGAAAAATGAAAGTAGGACAATGAATAAATGAAAGATCTTTGAATGAAGCAAATTATGACTTTGCGTTGAGCAATCGGAAATCTACAATTAAGAGCCAACATTTTGCAAAATATATAAGGATTTTCTTCTATTCTTCTTCAACATTTCAAAAGATTTTGTTTTGAGAGAAACCATTTTAAAATTTGTGGTTCAGACATGATGATTATACACCTATAATATCTTTCAAAACTCACATTCGTACGTACTTCCTTTGATCCAATTAGCAGAACTACATAAATATGGTACATCTATTCCATCAATGATGTCAAACCTTTTTATATGAAAATGTGCCTTCAATATCAGTTATCGATATTATATTGCATAATACTTTCAATATGGAATCTTTATATCCTTCATTCTTGACATGGTTTCAATGCAGCTGCAACATTAAAAAAAACACAAAATGAGTAAATATGAGCCTTTGGTATTTCCGGGTCAATTGCTACATGAAAATATTAAAAAAACCTTCAATATTTGAGGGTTAATGTGTGAAAAGCCTCAAGTATCAATCACAACACTACAAACCAAATTTTTTCAAGTATTTTTAGAGATAAAAATCACCGAACGGAACAACCGTATGAACATGATACAATTTGATACTCACATTCTTATATATTTCTTAACATCCCAACTGTGACACATTTATTAGATTTACATATATCCAACATCCATTCCTTTGTAGGTCTTCAATCTTTCTGTACGGAAATCTATCTCCACAAACGTCAGTTCTCAATATTCTATTGTATCTTGCCATAATTTGATCGATCAATGCGGTAAGACCTCTAAATTGATATGCTTCCAGGGTTAGTATTTGATAGAACTATAGCAGAATCCTTTCAGTAAAAACGTAGGTACCTACCAACGGAATAACCTAACTTATTGTTCATAATTCGAAGCTTTTATTTCCTTGTGTTGTAACTTTATAAAGGTCATTTTGTATCTATCTGAAATGCGAATCATCTTCTTAAATAACAATGGTAATATCATGTTTTTCATGTAATAGTTTACATAATAAATTTGTAACTACCTCTTACAATGAGAGCATCGTAAGTTTCTTGATTATGGAACATCTAAGTATCGACTTGTATCCTCTGTATTTCCTTTTACAACCAGGATGTTCATTTGCTTTAGGAACAATAAAGCAAATCAAAACATACCTTTACAGACGAACAACTCACACAGGTTCTAAACGGTGTTTGAATTAAACACCTCTATTTTTCTGCGCGCCTGAAACATATTACAATTAGTCGAACGAACGTTAAATTCGAGATTGCTAGCTGATTTACCTTTTAAAAGGCGATTCTTCAGTCCAAAAGAACGACTTGCCTCAGTTTGAACGGTATAACCTAACTTTCCATACTTCCTTAGTGTTCATAAATTTCCTTCGACAGCTGGAACTTGAATTTACGAATCGATCGATTCAGAAAGACCTCTAAATAAATATTCGAGCCTCTGTTACCTTCATCTGGATCTTTTTCTATCTGAAAACAGCATTAATTATGAACAACATTTGATCACAGAATACACTCGATCTTTGAAATGTCACAAGGATAAATAAGTAAGACAAATCTTCTTTCTTCTTCTTTTACTGTGCTCGCCAGCAGGACCATATAATATAATATAATATGAAAATATGATATGTAGAGTATTTTCGTTATAATATGAGTATTTCATTATTTAATCATATAATGATATTTATTTGAATTTTTTCTGAGAAACCTAGTCCAACATAGAGAACATCGAGCTATCTTTTCTATGTTGTAAAGAAGAAAAAGAATTCTCATTTATGTTTTAAAGTTAACAGCTATTTGATATGATATGAATAATTATAAACATCTTAAGTTGAAATTCAATATTCAGATTTTCCATTGACCGAAATGAAAAGGAAATATGTTTGGAAGGATTATCAATTTATGGAAAAAAATATTTAACAACTGCCATTTTAAAACAAACAACGACAATATTGATAAGGAATAAGTTCTGATTCTGAATGGAAATAAAGCAGTTTCAGTGTTTTAATAATAGGTTAATTCTTACTGGATAAAGAACTGTGTCGAGTGAAGATTGGTTTTTAAATCAATTCTCGTTTGCGAAAAGCATTTGGAACAACATCACATAAGAACAGGATATTGTATATGTAACTTATTCTGACATTAATTGATTTATGTCGATAGACGTCAAGCAACCGATGTAACATTCTAAGTAATAATAAAAATTCCTTCCAACGAAATATGTACATTTGAAACTGAATATTAAGAATTAAATGCGATTATCAATATTGTGTTTTAGCCTTATAACCGATCAAAGTTTTCTATAGACTCAAGCTTTCAATAATCATATCCCTGTATAGACTTGATTGAAGGATGAATATTATACCTTCGATATATATTCATTCAAGATATTTAAGATCATCAATTTGCTCATTTTCTATTCAAAAAATGTTGATACCAAGACACTGTATAATTTAATATTTTAATTACTTCTTGAAGATGCGATTCTTCACATATTGTACAATTTTTTATATAAGCAAAAGTTGATGGTAATTGTTAATTGATGTCTGTAATATATGGTATTCTTTATCGATACTCCAGAAGGATCAACATTCCTTATAAAGAAATATGTACATTTAGAATCGAAATATATAAATATTGAAAAGCCGCTCCATCAATTTTCTTTTTGAGCCTTATGCCTGATCGAAGAAGTTGGTGAAAATGGCTTTCCAGAGTATATAATTGATACCAAATCTGTTATAGACTCAAGCTTTCAATTACTAATATTCATATCCCTATCACAGATTCACATGAAGAAAGAATATCACGACTTCGGTTACATATGGAAATTTATTCCGATTCACATTTTTAGGTAACAACTGATATAAATTATTCTCCAGGGGAAATTCCAGGGCTTTCCAAAGTAGGTATTTGATAGAACATTCCCAACAGCCTGCCAGTAAAAACATGGGTAGGTACATATAGATTTTTGGTATACCTAGGAGATGACAGTTCATAACCGAAGTTGGAGATTAATCTCAATTTTCACTTGAGGACCTGAATCAAAGAAAAATTTGTCAAACAATCGTTAAAATTCGAGTAACTTGCTGACTTACGTGTTTAGAAGTTTTTTCGGTCAGGTACCGGAATTCGATTTGACTCGATATTGTAACCTTCACAACAAATCATTTATCATGAATTTACTTCGATATCTGTGAATGCAATTTACACATCTCGGATGCTGAAAGACCTCTGAATTGGTATTCTTTATCGTATCATGTAATGTTCAAATATTTGGGTTCATTTCAAATTTGTTGGTTAAGATTTTCAAATCAAAAACTCAACGTAAACCTGAAATGTATAATGATTAACGGAATGAAAGATAGAAAAGGATATTTTGGGCCTACCTCTTTCTTTTCCTTTCGAAAGGAATTAATTTCAACCTTATTTAATTTGTTTACATCGAGCTGAATGGAAATGACGTATATTTAAAGTAGGGAATTTTTGTTGGCGCCCTAAAATGCAATGAAATTAGGCGATTGAACGTTAAGAAATGACATTTCGAGAATACCTAGCCTTATTTATGAAGATTTTCGTTCGACATGTAAAAATTTCCAAACTTCACATACATGTATAACTCATTTGACTCGTCATTGATATTTAGAATAGCTGGAAAAAAAAAATAAGGGGTTAAAACTCGTGCCTTTTGATTAAAATACGTTATTTTTACCTATTTTCCGTTCTATCTGTTTCTTTTTCCATCTCAAAATGGCACATGAAGAAAGAATATCCACCTTCCGTTACCTAGATATGGAAATTTATTCCAATTCACATTTTTAGGTAACAACTGATATAAATTATTCTCCAGGGGAAATTCCAGGGCTTTCTAAAGTAGGTTGTTCATAGAACATTCCCAACAGCCTGCCAGTAAAAACATGGGTACATATAGATTTTTGGTATACCTAGTTGATGACAGTTCATAACCGAAGTTGGAGATTAATCTCAATTTTCACTTGAGGACCTGAATCAAAGAAAAATTTGTCAAACAATCGTTAAAATTCGAGTAACTTGCTGACTTACCTGTTCAGAAGCGTTTTTCGGTCAGGTACCGGAATTCTATTTGACTCGGTATTATAGGTAATCTTCACAATATAATGAATTTCCTTCGATACACCTGTAAATGCAATTTACACATCTCGGATGCTGAAATACCTCTGAATTGGTATTCTTTATCGTATCATGTAATGTTCAGATATTTAGGTTCATTTCAAATTTGTTGGTTAAGATTTTCAAATCAAAAACTCAAGGTAAACCTGAAATGTATAATGATTAACGGAATGAAAGATAGAAAAGGATATTTGGGCTTACCTCTCTCTTTTCTTTTCGAAAGGAATTAATTTCTCCTTATTAAATTTGTTCACATCGAGCTAAATGGAAATGACGTATATTTAAAGTAGGGAATTTTTGTTGGCGCCCTAAAATGCAATGAAATTAGGTGATTGAACGTAAGGAAATGACATTTCGAGAATACCTAGCCTTATTCATGAAGATTTTCGTTCGAAATGTAAAAATTTCCAAACTTCACATACATGTATAACTCATTTGACTCGTCATTGATATTTAGAATAGCTGGAAAAAAAATAAGGGTTTAAAACTCGTGCCTTATGATTGAAATACGATATTTTTACCCATTTTCCGTTCTATCTGTTTCTTTTTCCATCTCAAAATGGCAAATTGTTGACATGTCGAAACTGATGAATTTTCTTGAATTAGATAAGTCGCTGGTACTTGAATTTATGTATTTATCTAGGCGATTTCCTATTCTTCGTGAGTTTTCTTGGTAAACCATACCTTCATTTGAAACTAAGTAATTGTTTTGTATATTTCTTCAGGTTATCCAAATATTTATGGGTTTTCCTTGGACATTCACGGGTTCAAAATGACATTTTCGTGATGAAATTCAGAAAATATTCGAAAAATGTGCATTTGATCGCTGAAATGTTATGAATTCGTTGAATGAACGTTGAAATAGACGATTTCATATAAACTTACCGATTCAAATAACGTTTTCCACTCGAAACGGACCAATGTTTACATCGTACGTACCTATGTCAAAAGTAATTTGTTGTTCCTGGTAATTTAAGAATTCTTGAAACAAATATGTTTATTAATAAACGTTCTCAAACTATTCAAAAAGGATATTCGTACCTTATTTCATTTGGATCGGCCCTATTTCGTTTACAATGAACCAAAATTCTGAGGCACTTTCCTCACGTAAACACATCTGACAGTTCTAATTAATTTTCCTATGAGAATGACATCGAAAAATGAAGCAATTTAAGAAACGTCAAAAATTCAACATTTTCTTTCGTTCTTTTCGATATCTTGCAGACGGTCTAGAGAAACGGTTCTTTAGTGGGACCTTGCGACGTTATTCGACATCGGGTCGACAGCGACAGCGACGTTCGAGGAGCAATTTCTTCGGAGCCTATCGAATTCTACGGGGACGCTTTTTCGCAAAATTGTTGAAATTGACCGTTTTCGGGAATTTTTTTAAAAATGTTCCCGACGCCGCTTCGCGGCGTCGGACGTCTCTAAAGAAACTTCCGTCCTTCCTCTTCATGGCGCGACCTTCGGTCGCGCAAAAATCCACCCCCAAACCCACAATAAATCAACAAAAACACCCCTAAAACACACCAACATTTTTGTGAACCCCGTCTGTGATCCCTTATCCTTTTAGTATAAGTAAA